>CM052146.1:1066450-1095743 GCA_028454255.1 Halictus ligatus | reverse complement strand
TGTTTATTCTTTCTTTAAATTTACTAAATCGAAAAAAATTAACTACGTTAGTACTATATGCGCACCAGTAAAATATATGTTTTCTTGTTACATTTTCGATGAAATAAATAATATTTGCACCGCATTTTCAATATGTAAAATATTTTTATCCATGTGATCTGCAGTGCTTCTTTAATTGATTTTTATTCGATATTTCAAATTACTTTCATTTTATTTTTAATTTCTGCCAAACGTTTTCTAGTAGATTTGAATCCGCTGATTGCAGCGGTATTTTAATCACTTTAAGACAATTATACAGTAGCTAGTCTTGTGCTACTCTAGGCTTATGCTTAGGATTGTTATCCGCATAAAATATAAATGAATTTAATGTTCCTAATTTTTCTGCACTATCTTTAAAATTTTTTTAAAACGCTTAAATAAACCCATTTTTCCATCTTATAAATTCTAAAGCGACTCCACAATATTATTGCCATACTTCATGGTCGAATTCAAATTTTTGATTTGCTACCCATTAATAATTCAACATAGAATTTATACATATTTTTTAAATTAATTACATAGCGTCGGAATAACCACGTTTTATTCCAAGATTCCTGACGCTTTTCAAATTTCAAAATCGTTTAAACTTTATACGAACGATGTACCTTCTATAAATACAAAGAAAAATTTCTTCGTATTTATTTTAATATTGACAAATCTTTCCTAATAACATAGGAAGAATAATAAATATAATATGATAACGAAATTTCATTTTACTTCTCCTTGATAAACCTACTTCGTAAAAGATTATAGATTTGAAGACATAAAAAAAATGAATCCCGCACATTCTGCAGCGATCAATGGGTATTTAAAGTTTCACATTCCATGAGTCGGAAAAATTATGAATCGATCATAGCAATTTCATATTCAGTGGTTTTCTAGTTGTTGCAAATGTAAACCTATAATCAATGGCGTGTTTCCTTCTGCGGATAATTTACTTCTGTTGGTCTTACGAAAACCTGGTTCACCTTATTTCCTTCGTCAGAAACTGTTTGCTCTAGTTTCGTGTATTCAATAACTCAAAAACTCAAAGATCAAACAAGTGAAAATATTCCTTATAATCTGTCAAGTTAATTTTCACACAACCTTGAAATGGAATTTTTGTTGACACATTTGCACGATTTTGTCAACATCAAAAGAACGTCACTGGCATCCCTTTAATTCGACGTATCTCATTTTTATACCACAAGAACCATTAAATTAAGAAGTAGAACTTGGACAACCGTGACGAGATTTTCCATTTACGCATTAAATTTTTTAATTTATTGATGAAGCTACTTCTTTGAAAATTAACGTCGAACTTCTTATTCAACCCAACACAAATAGTGTAAGAGACCCAATTACTGGAGGAGTGCCAGTTATTGTACCTATATCAATTATACTTATTTTGAAAACATAATGAATAGTAGAAAAGAGATATTAAATTTTGTCCTTAAATTCAGTTAATATATATGTTATATATATCTTTTTTAATATTCATTATGCTTTAAAAATAAGTATGTGGTACCCCCACAGTAATTGGGTCCCTTATCCTACTTAATCATTTGAAATGTTTAGAAAGTTGGAATTTAGTTGGAATGTTTGTAATTCTGTTAATCAATTTATAGTAATCAGTTGTAAATTTATTTTAAATCTATACCTGTTCTTTCCAAATTGAAGATTCACCAATTAAAATGGCAGTAAATGCACAGAATGTGATGGAGATTATTTTTGACAATAGAATTGTTAAAATGCGATACAGTTGGATTCAAAGAACATGTAATGCAGCGCGAAAACTTCGTTCGATTGCTACATTAATTTGTAATTATAATGTAAAAATAGAGTCCTGTTTAATCAGTGTTCAAATACACAATTCCCAAATCTGTCAGAAATATATTTCAGTTTTTTGTTATAAATAGTCAACAAATTCACAAAGAAACGGTTACAAATTAATTTGCACACGCGACAACTTCTGTTTCGACTTATTCTCGCAGCGAAGCGAAAAGGAATAAACAAAATTGCAATTTCCTCGAAATTTTCGAGTGATCGAGGTTCGACTGCGGTATAAAATCCTATAGAGGACGCGCCGAATGATAAATCCAATTAGGAAAGAAACTATATTTGAGACAGTTACACATTAAAGCTTTATGCAACCTTGCGAGAACGTATATCGCAATCAGATTCGTTTGCTTTCGTTAATCCGTCACATGAAAGGTAAGCGCGCTGACCAATTAAAATTCGCTTAAGCGTCGGATTAAAGCCAATCGAAGCTGGATTGAAAATTACATTTTCGCCGAGGCGTAATTAACGATCACACGAATGAAGGTGTTCCTGCGGCACCGAGTCCTGGAAGGAATGCAGCTAACTGCAAATTTCCGGTAGGCTACGTTCTAAAACGAAATGGACATACACTCGTCCGAACAAATTCTATCGGGGCAGATTATGTGTGTACATACTAGGTCACTTAGAACCTCGTTCATTTCCGATTCTCTTTCGTTCCCTTCGTTTCGCGCCTTTCCCGAGGGCACTATCGCGCCCGTACGTGAGTGCCTGCAAGGTCGATTCGCCTCCCATCCACTCCCTTTTCCAACAAATCATGATGCCGTTCACGCGAGCTCATGCAAATTTTCTTGGCGAAACGGACAAACGTGTAAACGTCTACACGCTTGAAGACGACAATTTGCGGTCACTCTATCGACAGTAGTTTATCAAAAAACTCATAACATACTTTGATATATGTTATTTAGCCGATAGCGTAAAGTAGCCTAATATGAGATCCATTTTTTTAAAAAATTCAACTGTAGTTTGAACCCTTTGCCGTACAATATCGAGTCAGATTTGTAAAAACTATGTTTTTTTCACTACAATTTACATAATACCTTCTAGTTTGAGAATAAAAAAATAATCCATTTCAGATGTTTCAATTTTTGTCAGTAATGGCCGTCATCCATCAATATCACTGTTAGAAGACTGGAGTTCTTCACTTATTAATTATCCTTAAAAAAATCATGGAAACATCGTTTACAGGTTTTTCTTTTATTTCTGAATGGCTATTCAGCATACGAAAAGCTTATAAGAAATGCCGATTAAAAGTTAGAAATGCAAATATATGTCCCATAAAATTATTGAATTGGATTTCACTATAGCTGATATTATAAATAAATAACGTCTAACGAGCATTAAGGCAAACCTTTCGATTGTCATTTTGCCGAATATCAAGAACCAATTAAGTACAATTTAGCAATATATTATAGACACTGCTTATTTATTGCTTGGCAATAAGCAATTCGAAGAAACAAGGTCAGAGAACTATTGATACCTAATCACAGAAGGGATATCAACTGAAAAATGGAGTTAACCATGAAATTGTGTTAAATCGGAGGATAAACTAATATCAGACAGTGGTGGTAAGATGTTTTTGTACTCACAATGATGTGAAAAGGAATATATAAGAAAATATACGACAGAATTTAACTAGAATTAAGTAATTTGTTATTTTCTTTTTAATTTTACATACGGATGTAGTTTCTAGACAGCGTTACGTGCTTATATAGCAATAAATTACAATAATAATATCAATTATGCATTTTTAAAGGAGAGAAAAACACGTAATAAAAGAGAAAGTGTAGGGAGAAGAATAAAATTCAATTCCGTCATAAACGTAATCATGCCACTGTGTCATTTTTAATATAGAAAATTGTCTTGGATGTTCCTATGTACATCTTACTTCGTCAGCACGTCTCAGATATTTTATTTTACTAAAGAACAATAAAGAAACATTATCGAATATACTCTTATAATTAGTATGAAAGAGTAACAATAAGTCAGTCTAACTGCTCGATGGCTTCAGTGTTAACACAGGAGAGTGTAACCAAGATGAGTACTTTGTTCACAGTTAATTTCACCGTGGTCCCAACGTGCTACGTAATACAAACGACAGAAATTCCTCTGAATCGAGTTGCACACGCCTAAATACAGGGTTAAGTTCCAATCCAGCACGCAACCGGAAACACGAGCGCTTCGACCAAACAATACTTTCGCAAAAAAAAGAGAGCACAACAATGGAAAACAATAACGGCGAACGGTGCGTGCAATATACACTCACGCGAGGGAAGCTTTGATCAGTGGTTTCCTTGACGGTTCCCATTGTACCGATTTCCGTAAAAACGCGTCAGAATTTTCCTACTTTTCCTTTTCTTTGGTGAACCCAATTTTCGATTGCCCCTTTGTCAAATTTTTCAAAATCATGCTGCTTGAAGTACGAACCAAAGTTATTTACAGAAACGTCTACAATTATTTCCACTTTTCTTTCTGATGCTGATTATTTTAGCAATAACAAATTAACGCAAAGTTCAACTACGAATATTAGTTGAATTCAATATTTAACACGGTTTCTTCAAAAACTTGTGATATGAAGAATATGTTTAAAGGGATAAAAAACCCAATAAAGGTTTAATTAAGTACACCAATACGATTTATATAAGAACAACTTAATATTAAGTTGGTCATTACTTAATTTCATTAGATCTCTATAGTTAACCAATTTCATTACTAGCGGATTTTTATGCAAAACGAAAATTGCCTGCGTTAATTTTAAACTACAGAATCTACATAATCAATTTTTTTATCGTTTTAGTAGCTAAAAAATAATACAACGATATTTTGAAATTCTTTAAAGGTTTTCACTGTTTTACGTTTGTCCTACTCATTTTCTACTTCATTGTCTATTCATTACACAGCTCTGTTTGCAAATTTATCTGCGATGTAAAATCAAAATTAGTGATTTTAGTGACTTTCATTGATTCTGTTAAATAAAACTGTGTATATCGTGTATCGAATGAACAGAACAGTTTCGTTTTCGTGTAAAGAAATTTCCAGTGCCTTCTTTTCTTCAACAGCCTGTACACGCCATTAATCCGTTCAACTGTGCAACCACAACAATTTTTCGCTGAAGGCTTCGAAGTAGCTTTCAATTACGGCGATTTTAATCAAACCCGATGAAACGCGATTCTTGGGATCTTTGAAAATTTTCCTCTCGCATTACAAGCCTAAGCACAAAAGGATACACGTGTTCACTTTCGTCCGCCAGCAACCGTTGCTGTGTGTTTTCTACAATTTGCCTGGCGTCGCCGAAGAAACATGTTTCTTTTATGCGGTCCGGTAACAAAGGTTCCACCACACAAAGGTACATGCGACGTGAAAGCACCGTGAAAACGGATCGAGCATTTCTCGGTGTTGCGTGTACGATTATCTTTCGTATCGGATTGAACTCGAGGGAAAATTAATCCGATTTCCCTCCCCTGAAGAGCATCGCAATCACTTTTCCGTTTGGAATATCTTTTGGAGATAAGAAAGGATCGACAATGTTTTTCGATATAAAATTATATTTCGTTGACCCTCGGACGGCGGACCATTCTTATAGATATATAACTAATGATATATTTAGGGCCATTCGCCATGTTTATTAGTTTTTTATAACTTTTTCTTACAGATACAAACTCGAGCTCAGCTATCGGAGAATAAAAAAATTAATAATTAATATTATTATATAATAGTATTTTAAACTATAATAGTAGGTAGTGACAGCCATTTCTGCAAAAAACTTCTTATGGTACCAGACCGGTTTTAATCTTTAAATGACAATTACTTGAATACTACGTGCTACAAAAGAAGAATAATTTAGATAAGAAGTGAATGGTTTTGAGGGGGCCACAATCTGGAATACATAGTTTCTTCGTAGACAGACGCGTAGAGGTCATATGAAGGTGACATCCATTTTCCTTATTGGAATCGTGTAATTTGTAATGGTACAATCGATGAAACTCCAATACTCTCCACAAAAAATGATATTGAGCTACTTATGTAAAAAAATTATTATTTTAGGATATATTTTAAAAATTTTAAAAACTTGCTTATAATTAAATTAGCATAGTGGAAAAATCTGAAAAATGCATTTTATATTACAAAAATATTGGGACTTGTTTAAGGTATAAAATAAGATATATATGTATATATATACATGTATAAAATATACACAACCTTCAAAATATGATTATAACAATTAGTACAATACTTGATTTTTTCAGAGGCGTCACTTAACAAACTCAATTTTCATTTTGCATACGTGTACTTTGTGCACTTTGTTAAAACATAAACGAAAATGTACATGAAAGGTTTTGTAGTTTTAATTTCGTCTTATTGTGCCGAGTTACTATTTGTAGTTTTGCGTCGAATTTAAATGACCGAACAAGATCAATTGAGAAGGCTCAAACCCGCGTCTATAGGTCTCGAAGGTTATATTGTACCGTTATAAATGGAAATTATCGTTCCATATGCCTATAAATATTATCGTGGCGATGCTCAAACTGGTTTTAGGTATTTGGTGCGGGACACAAAACATAACCGTGGTCCAGCACAGCTGCACGATTAACCGGTTTCCTTGATTACAGGCGAAACAGTCTATGGACTGCTCCAATGATTCTTGCCGTTTATACTTTGATGACATACGCCTGTACTGACAAGAAGTGTAATAACAACCTAGCCCATATGCGTTGCTTAAATTAGTGAGAAGCATTGCGTCATTAACGTTCGTTTTGTAATTATTGTTCTCTTAATTGAGCTTTTTCATTGCTGTTTCATCTCTACGGTTTTCTACACATGAAATACATATACAAAGTGTCCCAAAAATGGTGTACTTCCTTGAAAGGGATGATTCCTGAGGTGATTTGAAGTAACTTTTCCCTTTTAAATATGTTTTCGGCGTTTCTTCCGTGGAAAAGTAAGTTATAATTATCGTAAAAATATATTATGTAATATTAAACATCCCTAAGTTCGGAGAAACATTGCGCAGACTTTAAAAATTGCGTAGTACAAAAAACAACAATTATAATTAGTAATTAATTATTAATTATCAATTATCAATTATCAATTATTAATTATTAATTTTTATTAGATGACTAAAGGCCGAAAGATCGAAAAACAGGTAAAGTAGACAATATGCTAAATGAGCACATTGTTTTGGTAGTATCAAAAAGTTCGGACTGTAGAAGATCTGGAAGATACGGACAGTACGTACTCAGTCGATGATTATTTGTAAACAGCACTGTTTTTTAAGACAAAGGAGAGTGAGTAAGAGTTACAAACACATAGTAAATATTTACAATACAATCGTAAAAAGGGTCGAACATATTACGTTTACATTTGTTGTACCAGTTTTACAAATATATCTACCGTAAATCTGACATCAGAAGCTGCATTTATTATCAAAATTGTTCTATCATTCAAAATAAATTATACATATTATGAATATCATTCAGAAGATTAATAACAATAGAATAAAAATTGCACTAGATTCCTCTTGCTAATGAGCGCGATGCATGAAAAATAAAATAAAACTATGAAATTCCAATCAACTTTATATTTTATAATTTTTCGAACAATATCGTACACTATGAATATAGTATACAAGCTTGTGATTTTTTGAAAACTTATTTTAGCAGGACGTCTGGTAAAAATTGCAATAATTTCAGATACTGGGATAATGGGATATTTCGTGTCCTTATATATGTATACCAGTTCTATTTTATTCGAACCTTTTCTATGGTCATAAATGTCAGCAATGTAGTAAAAAGTGAAAGTCCAACACGTGGCTTTCAGCTAGACACTTTAAGATTCACGTTTTAGGCACGTTTACGTACTTCAGGTACTCGGTTCGTTTTATGACGGGCAATTGTAAGAAAATCCTTTTACAAAAGCTATTTATCTGGTCCTTCCTGACTTCGCAATGGCCTCTTCGAATGGAAAATGTAGATTAGAAGATTTCAATTATTCAGGGAATTCATTTATTTGTGACAGTGTTTAAAAGAAAAAAATTCCGAATATGATCTCACTGCTGAATATGAATAGCTAAAAAATATATTTAGAATTCCAGAGCAGCCACGTGGGGCGCCACCGCCTAATGACACAGTTTTTAAATAGAATGAGATTGGAGTGTGAATGCGTCATTGATGATACCATAAATGCACGTGTGTAAAAGTCGGGTGTGCAGCGCACCTCATTGTAGTGAAACGTGATCAGCTGTCGTTCATAACTCTGCATACGTGTACAATAGATTTTTGACACTTCAACGATTCAGTTACATCAATTTTTTTAATCGCACACTGCAAATTTACGGTTTCGGTTGATATCCCGTTAGTAATTGTTTCATTTCACCATGGTAAGTGACGATTTGACTTTTCAAAGTAGAGGTTATGTTAAGATGAATAGGCTCCAAATAGACTCCAAAAAAGGAATATCATTATCAAGATTCAAGATCTGAAATAATTTTTAATACTCTACCTGCTCAATATTATAATAGTAAGAAAGAGTTAAAATAAGTTTTTCTCTAATTGCTTTATCTATATGTTTGTATAACCTAAATTTTATTATTATAGCAAGATCCGAATGAAGACACACAGTGGAATGACATTCTTAGGAGTAAAGGGATTATTCCAGAAAAAGAAAAAGAAGTTACGGAAGATCAAATATTGGACATAGTTGAAAATACTATAAATGAAAAAACTGGACGAAGTACTTAAATATTCTGTTATTAATTTCATGCTATATATTTTATTTCAACTTCTAACGATATTTCCACATTTTTTAGCAACCGATGATTTAGAAAGCAAAACATTAGATGAACTAGATGAACTGGAAGATGAAGAGGATGAGAGAATTCTATTGGAGTATCGTCGTAAACGTATAGCAGAAATGAAGGAGTTGGCTAATAAATCTAAATACGGAGAAGTCAAGGAAATATCAGGAGAAGATTATGTTCAAGAAGTAAATAATGCTGGAGCAGACATTTGGGTAGTTCTTCATTTGTATAAGTCTGGGTATGATCATTTATTTGACAAGAAGAAACATTCGATAAAGGGCTACACATTACTGTAATTATTATTTCTAGCATTCCACTTTGTACGCTAATAAACCAGTACTTAGCTAATCTAGCAAGAAAGTTTCCAGCAACAAAATTTTTAAAAAGTATTTCGACCACTTGCATTCCTAATTGGCCAGATAGTAATCTTCCTTGTATTTTTGTATACAACAATGGAAACATGGTGAAAAAATTCATTGGTCCAATTGAATTAAGAGGCATGAAACTAACGGAAGCAGGTATGCACAACTATGAATACAGAAACAAATTTTTAATGTACGTAACCAATATAAATAATATTAACACAAATGATTATGCAATAGAGCTGGAATGGTTATTGGGTCAAGCAGAAGCTGTGTCAACAAAAATTACCGAAGATCCAAAGCCGAAAGTTAGAGATGTATTGTTTTCTACACTAAGGCTTCAAAATGATGATGTATCCGACAATGGTGATTGGTAACTGTATTTATGTTATCTAATTATACAAGCCAATCCGACGTTCAAGTATTGTAAGGCACAGAGCGTTTAATTTATTTTATCACTGTTCTCACACATACATCATCTTTTGTTACTCCTAAAATTTTATTACACACGATCGTATTAACACAATAAAGTATTTTATTACCATACCATCTGATTTCACTTTATGATTTCAATCACATCTTGAATAGATTGTACACCATAAAATGAGACAAAAATCGTTTAATTTCGATGTCGGAACGTATACACGTACACAACGTAAAGATGATCTTGAATTATCTTTTAGGTGCTAAAAAGATAAATAATCAAAATTAGATTTTCCGATAATTGATTTTTGCTTAAATTCATATTCAGTTTATTCGTATTGAAAAATTTCAATGTCCAATCGAACTTTTACAATTACAGTAGTGTCCCTTATAACGCGATCAAAAAACTGTTTAAAAAGACCGTATATGTATTTTATGTAAATGTATAAGGAATCGTTTAAGAAGACATATATGTATACAGTCTTTCCAAACAATTTGTTCATCACGTTATACGGTACTCTACTGTGCATCCAATCGAAGGACTTAAGTGTTACTCAATTTAAAAAATGGTAACCGTGTCATATACATTTTAAAAATATTAAACGTTAATGAATAACACACATATTTTTCGTCGTAAGATTCTTTTTCTCCTCTCTCGAAGTGTTTACTTTATCGCGCTGTTCAAGGACGCCTCAAATTTCCTACAATGTATATACCAGACTACACCATAACCACAGAGTTTTCTGGTCCTGCAATACAGTTTACTTTCGATCGTCGATCGTGACGGTACCCGGCGTGGTGCGTGGTGACGGGTGATGATCTAGAATTTACACTTGCATAGAAACATTTGTGTTTTTATGAATCGTTTGAAAATTATTATTCCAATACAGCTGTTCACATTAATCATTTTATTTCTACCGGTTTATCGTAATATCTGAAGTAACAGTGCAAGCAGACTTATAATTTCCAATCAAAGTGCATACATTGACTTACTAACATCAAAAAAGTCGGGTAAGTTTAATTTCCGAAAATTAATATGTACATTTTATAGCGATATCATTTTGCTATGGTAAAGTATGTAAATTAATTACAGCGATTATTATACAAAAATAATTATTTTTTATAGCTATAATATGAGTAATACGAAATAAAAAGATATATAATTAATGAAACAATATACATTGAGGAATGGATATAGTACTCGTGAAAGACAGAAAAATGTCAAATCCACAAACTAAGACTGTTATGGTTAAATGTTATGATAATAATTCTAATTTGGAAAGTGAAGATGCAAGGGATGACTATGCAAACTTAAATGTATTGCCCATAAAAGAAAATAAAGTGCAATATAAACTTACTGGATGTAATATACCAGAAGAGAATGAAAAATGTAGAGGAAGGAATAATTTGGACAGTTATAATGTAAATCATAATGAAATCTCTAAGGAACAAGTAAGTGAAAATACTATAACATTGACCCGTAGAATTCCCAATATATTGAAGAATAGTCCAAAGATGCACAAAGTTGTTAAAGAGCCCGCAAACGAAACAGTTTCTGTTAATATGAAAGAAAATATACAGGAAGCATATAATTCAATAACAACATTGGGCAGTTCATCTTCTATGAGAAGTTGCATAAAAACTGGTAATGAATGTAATAAATCAACTCGTAGAAGAAAACAGGAATATAATTCCATAGATATATGCCAGAAATCATCAAATTGGAATATTCACACCTTTGTTGATGATCAAAATGAGATAAACAACTGCAAAAAAGGAAAGAGAATGAGACCTGGTATAAAAAGATATAAGAGGAGAAATAAACTGCCTGCTCTTGAAACTAAGAAACAAAAAGAAAATGTATTGCCGCCAATATCGCACAATATATCGACAGAATTCACGACTGAGTTTCATGTTGTTTCGTACTCGGGAGAAACTAGACCTATCGATTTGCAAGATTCCATTGATTTTTCGAGCAATGAGATATTTAGTAACTATGACTTCACAGAATATACAGTAGACTTTAACGAAACATTTAACTCTTCGAGTACGATATATGACAGTGAAATTTGTGAAAAAGAATACGATATGAACGACAATGAAGTAGACACATATGAAATACAGTATTCAGCACTGTCAGAATGCTGGAGCAAGAACGATAAGAAACCAAACAACTCACCGAATCCTTGTTGCAGTTATTGCCACGAAGATTGTGCTGCACACTGGATAGCAATCAGTGAACAAAAGAACATGGTTTCAGCTAAAGACAGAGTTTTGTCAGATCACGTAGTTATGGATGATAGTGAAATAAATCGTCAAGCCAAATTTGATTGTTCCTGTTTAACTGTTGCGGAGGCTGATATAAATTCAACCACTGAATTTTTAAATGAAAAGTACAATAAAAATAATTCGCTTTGGCCAATACCCAATATACCTGACATTGATACTTTCAATGAAAAATGCAATGAAAATAGTTTATATTTGCTAAATGAACAATGCAATGAAAGTAATTTATATGCGGATACACCAAATATGCCTGAAATTGTTTCACAATACAAATTAGAAAATGCGGAGTTGTCTTCTACGGAATCTACCATTTCTTGTATCGAGGATATTGAAGAAGGGAGTTTGAAGGAGTTAGCTGGAATAGGAAACGCAGAATGCAACATGTACAATGATATCAATGATGACTTCTTGCACCAGCTTGACTTGGCCATAACTTCACACGAGTCGAAAGAAATTGATGCACTACAAGCTCAGGTATACACAGAAGAAGGTGCAAATAATGACGAGTAAGTAAATAGCATATGATATCATCACGTGTTATGAAAAGTAAATGTTTGGATGGTAAAACTAACTGTTCAAATAAATTGTAATAAATAAATGATAGATAATTAGAAAAAATTAACGATAATAAATGATAATGCTAATGAAACTAATATTGGTCGGAAGCAATAATAATTTTTATGGTGACTGTAAGAAGCGAACACTGCTTCTTTTATATTTTGATCAACGAGACAGTTCAAAAACTCCAATTATTATCTATTATTAATTTATTATTATTCATTTATTACAGTTTATTTATTTGTAAAATACAGATAATTATTTTATGATTAATGATTTTATCTTTATTTGAATACTGTTCCCTAGTGCAATTAACATTGAAGATAAGCGAAAATGTTGAATCTTTGTTGTTGAAATAATTATAAGCAATACTACACACCTTGATGTTCTCAACGTATTTTTGTACTATATTGGACGCGTTTTTATCGTAGACGTCAGTGTTTGCTATGTCCTCTAACGTTCTTCTCGGCGCGCACAATGGCGATGCATCAGGCCGGAGCGCATGGAGGTAATATCAGATTTTATTCACAGCAAGAACCGTAGTTACCGAATTTCTTTTCAGGTATGTACGTAATACTTTGCGAAAGTTGCGGCAGGCTTTTCAATCGAAAATACCATTTCAATAGGCATTTCATCCATTGCGGTCGTTTAAAAGAGCCATACAAATGCGACATATGCACGAGAAACTATAGGTAAAGAAAAGAGAGGCGATCGCTGATCCACAACATTCCTCAACGATTTCCAGAACGTATTGACGGTAGTTTCGTTTCAGACACAAATCTTCTTTGATTCACCACTTAAAAGTCGCTCATGGCGTTCAATACGCTAGCAATTGTTCCACAAAGTACACATGTAGCATATGTAAAAAAATCTATAGTAAATTCGGTGCTTTCGAGAACCATATGAAGCGGCATAAAAATAATTGATAAGGTAAGCTGCGTGAAGGAATCATTTTTGCTTTTTGTTCGTATTGTTTTGTTTTTCGAGAAGTTTTTAGGCTGGCTATTCCTGTTAGTAGCGAGTACCAGAAACGAAAACTTACAGAGCATAACAAAGACATTAGCAATAAGTGTTACCAAAGTATTATAGAATATAGATTTGTTTAGTTTATGTTACTGCGATCGGTTTTGATGTTCCTTGCTAAGACCAAAAATTTTCATAGCGATACTGTTTGTACTAATTCATTACTTATGAATTCTAATGAACTATAGTATAAACGGTTTTTCCTTTTTAAATGATCAGATTTTAATTTTAACGATACTTCTTATGGCGTTTTTTATTTTTATATATTTTATTTTTCATTCTTTTTTACATTTTTTTATTATGTTATCAGTACACACGTCTGTCCTTTTATATAACTTGACACGTAAACAGTATTATCAATTACATGTAAGAAATTATTTGTATAAGTAGTTATAATCAAATTTACTAAAAATCACAAATATATTTTTTTTGTTAAGTAAAGATAATGAATTAGTACTTTCGGCTTTACAATTGTTATTTACATTTATTATGTTATCTGTTATTTTTATAATATTAATTCATATTTGAAAATCCATGGCAATATAAACGGTTTATTAAGTTAATATAATGATAGAAACAATGTTCACAATGCATTTATTATTACGTTCATGCATTGACACTGAAATTTTATGCGCCAATACAAACATGAAGCCAAATTCAATAATATAAGTCTAAAATAAATAATGTCGTCCCACACATTATTGTACTACTCCATTTAAAATAAATGAAATATAAACATGATCCTTTAATTTATAACTACCCGACTATAAATTAATTATAATAGTAGCGTGAAATTGATAGCGGTAATAATTATTATATTAATTACATACTAATTGTATAAGTTTATAGTAAATGAAAAAGGTGTTTTCTTTGATAATCGTTTAATATTTTTTACCACAGGGAAGACCAATAACTCTGACCATCTTGAATATTTCCGTTATTTGTGATAATATGAAAAAATAATATATACAAAACTCACGTAGTATTGAGGGGAAATATTGTGATAGAAACATTTTTTGTATCGGTAAAAGTGTTTCATAAATTATTTCGATATCTCGTTAACAATGAGGTTCAGGACTCTGTGGACTCATGATACAACGCTTGAAACAAGGTCATTCCATTTAAAAAGATCAAGGTGACCTTGAAATCTCCGAAATTCACCTGTATAAAAATGTTTACATATATCTCCCCCCCCCCATACCGTGCAAGTTTCGTATACAGGGTGTCCCAAAAATCTTCTAGTTCCTTGGAAGGGGTGATTCCCAAGGTCATTTGAAGTAACTTTGTTAAAGAGTTATTAACGTTAAACGCAGACCAATCAGAGTGCGGTTACAGCGGACGGACTCAGCAGAAGCCACTGTAGCCGCGTTCTGATTGGTTCGTGTTTTTCTCTTCTTACCAAATATACAGGTTTCTTAATTTAATTATTATATTTTCGAAAGAAATTCATATATTTAATGGTACGCTGCGTAAAACGTTGCAATCGAGCTATCAATTTGCACTATGAAAAAGCGTTGCCATGTAAAACACAGAGGAGATTCGAAAACCGTGTGTCAGGCTAGTGTCTACGAACCATATCATAGTCGAGAGCGTTTAATTGCGTGACCACAAGCTGGGCAGTTTCATGCTCCATTAATTTAACCCAACATCGTACACGAAACTATGCACGTATGTTCGTTAATCTTACATCCGCGTGTCCATCTTTTTGTCCGATTGAAATTGACGTCCAATTTCACCCCTTTGCGGTTTTTCATTGTTGTTGTTCGGCCAGTATTACGTTATTTATTCATGAGGGGTGCGAAGAATTACGCCTCCCAGGAGTCTCAAGTAATTGGTGTAATCAGCAAGTAAATTACAGGTATTATGCTCAAAGAAGGGGATGTAACGGAACGCTTGCTTTGTGTCTAACGAAATATTTGTATGGTGTATATAGTATACTATTATATAAAGTTTAACACTAGATGTACCACCACCAAATTGCATTATTTCACAATCATTGACATTATTAGCTTGTCCGAAAAGTTAACGGGAACGAAACGAACTTTTTTGACAACCTAATACAAAAACGCTTCCATCGGAAACGATTGAATAAATTACTTCATTCGAGCATACATTATTGTAAAAATAGCAGAAAATGTAATGAAATTCAATTTTGTAATTTTTGTAAGACACTACACATCAGTCACGTTTAGTGATCGGTATATTTAGTGTTAAATGAATACAGTTAGGCTGCAAATCTTTATGCAAAATAAGATTTTCTTGTGATGTTAAGGACTGTTGTTGATCAAGAGGTGACTTTTAGCAATAATTTTAATATTAACACGAAAGTTAGAACACTATTCAATTTAACTATAGCTTCAATGTATCTTCTGCAGTAATATTTGTTATAAATGCGTAAACATCTACATGTTAAATACAACAATTCCATTGAAATATTGTTCACACGTGTCTTAAAACAATGACTGAAATATTTGGTATCGGTCATAGCCATTATACCATAAGATCGAAATTTTTAACACATTGAAATGTTTTTGATCATATTTGGGAAAATTAAAGCACTGCTATTAACAAGAAATATTATTAGAAATTTATGGGTACGTCGATCAACTACATTATTTCTAATTAAATCTAACTTCTCTGTCAAATTCACGGCGTTCTGTAATGTTTGTATCAATAAGTTTGATATTCCGGCGATGCATTTTTATTATTCCACAAACCACTCTCGGAATTGTAAAATTACTTTGTGCGTCCAGGGATATTCGTTGCACTATTTTAAATAAAAATAGATGAACGATGCGGAAGAGATCTTCCAAAAACTACCAAATATTGCATCGAAGTTCAAATGAAAGCCAATAGAATAAAAACTAGAAATAGTTGTACGTTTCGCGCAATTCCCGTCACTATTTGCACATTGTACTCAATATAAATTCAGTGTTTATTTTATAGTTCGTATATAGTATTCTCTAAGGCAAGACTATTTTTTTATGCTTCACAAAAGATCATACCAGTTGCTAGGTGTTTCATTCTTATTAAAACTGTATTATGATTGGACTACGGATTTGATGCATTTATAACAAAAATGGCCACTTCTGTTTCTTACAATTGACCTGGACAATTTTTATTTTGCATAAAGACCCACAGTCTAGTTATGATATCCGTGCCAATTCCGTTTTCATGCATCTTAAAATTTTCATTGCCACAAAGACGTTAGAAGTGTAGTGATGTGTCTAAAACTCATCAATGTGTTGCACAAAATTGATGAACATCGAAAATATTTTCCAAGTTCCAATGTTTAAGTTACATTCATAGTTCATGTTAATTACGTAGCCATTACGAGATTGTTTATCATCATTTGAAGATGTTGGCTCCGGAACATTATTAGCTAATTATTTTATTGTAGCTAAACCGAAACAGATTTATTTAGGGCTAGGACTCAGTCCGACTCCGATATGTTTCAAAATTACATATATTAATTCACCAGTTCACACAGTTTTTATACCATCATAATATACAGTCCACTTGTCCTAGATATTCACGTAAAGTTAATTCGGCGCATGAAAGTCATCATAATGCTTAGGACTTTGAACATTTTTCGAGGCCATCAGAACCAGAAATTTTATTCTCGGAAAAGAGAATTATTAAACTTCACCTTGGCAACCCAGAAATTTTTAACTTTTTACTATATAATAATGTATATATTGACGAGAAAATGCCAAAAATCGAAGTTTTAAAGCTAGGAATTGACTGGTTCAAAAGCGTGTATGCGTGTTTAAAGTTGAGCGATTATACTTTGTTCTGGGACAAGCTATCATCGAAGAGTAATTATCTCAAAGGGATCTCAAAGAGATGGTGTAATCCAAGTTGGTTGGGATTAGGTCGATGGTCAATATAAACAAAGATAGTATTGTTTTTATGAAAAGGATTAAAATAAAAGGAATTTTTGTTGTAACCGTTTGTAAATTTTCAACAAATGTCTCTTACGAAAAATTCTACAAATATACGTACGAGTGCTTGTGTATTTATTACAAAAATGTGTAGATCAAATGCAAAACAATAAAAACATTTAAAGAATTTCAAAATGCTGTTACGTATATTAGTTTCAACTGATTAAAATTACTTTTATTTTCCATAAGCAGTCTATTAATCACAATAATACAAAGGTGTAAGCATTATGAAATCATTTTCGGTCAAAGCATTGGTATTTTCTCCAGAATTCGTAATTGATTCAGTCTCTTAAGGTGCATTGCTTTTGTGATAGACTGTACAAGTTGTGGATTGGGCTGGATATAGTTTACTCCTATCAAAAATTCGTTAATGTTGCAAACAGCAGGAACCCCTTTGCCATTGTTATCCTTCAGATCTTGAGACCGGTCTCTGGATGTCCTCAGCTACAAGTGTTTGTACACTATTTCATTTCCCTTACGTTGGCTATCGAACACAGTGGGAACGGCAAATATTTGAACCGATACTCCGGGGAATTAAAAAATTGGACAGTTCTAACAAACGGATGTCGCTTGCTGCCGAAAGCCGCAGCCGAGGGAAGTTCAAATATTAGTGGAGCGATGTTCCATTTGCGCACTATGGGCTACTTGGATCCTGCAAAAGCAGTAAAATAGTTATTGAATTGAACTGATTTCGGGTATAATACGATCGCGGTATCATTTTTAAAATTTTTAATATGGCCGTATGACTTTGAATTGACCAGCGACGGGCACAACACATTTCAAAAAATATTCTAATGACAAATTTCATGGTTTTTAGGGGGATATACAGTTCTGTAATCTGTCTTTTGTTACTCTTCTTTTTTATCGACATATGGAAGTCACCTTCATTTTTACAAACAAAATGCCCAATATTTTGTCTACAATTCGGATGAAGTACCAAATTCTCCATAAAAAAGTATCACACCAAACAGGGCTAAAAATGAATGATTCCTAAAATATTTGTGAGACAAATTTTATTTCAAGTAATGCATTCTTCATCGCAATCAATGCACTTGCGCAGTCGGATTATGAGTGAACAAAGAATTGTTTCTAGGGTTTCTGCAGTTATTCATTCATTTTGAATCTTTAAAAAATGAAATTAGTTTGAGAGTATCTCAGTAATTATTAATTTTGAGCCCTGTTTGGTATAATACTTTAACAATAAGTGTAATTAATATAGGCACAGTAATTGGTACCCCTGCAGTAATTGGGTCCCTTACCCAATACAGTCTGCGAAAAATATTATGATAAAATACAATAAAAAATAGGAATAACCTGATAAATTAAAACAATTTTTAATTCTTTTATAAGCCTAGTGTTAGTTTATAAAAACTTTCGTTTTTTAACTTTTATCAACATATTTGCAGCACGTTTTTATTATGATAATTGCACCCACCTCAATATAATGTAGACCGTATCTATTCATTTTGTACATTTTCAAATTTAATTTATTTATAAAAATAGTAGCTTGCGAAACAAATTGTTTTCTCAACTCTTGTATACATAATATGGTAAAAATTATATTATATTTATTCGACAAAAATGTCCCAAATATATTAATGAAAGTTCCATAAAATTAAATCAAAAATAAATTTTGTTGTATAATAAATGTAATCACATCGATATTTGATTTTCAATGAATGTAGTTGTTCCATATACACAAAGAAAAGAAGAACTCCCTAAATCTTAAGTAGTAAAATGAAAGAAGCTATTAGCAATGTCAGTAAACTATTGTAATAATGAAGAATAAATCATTATGCGACATGGGCAATGCTACATAGTTTGACGATTGTAATAAAAGCGTATTTTAAAAATTCTGCATCGAATAGGAAAAGAAGTAGAATTAAAAACATTCAGTATGAGCGAAAGTTAATACTATGGTAATTATTAGACTCCGGATTTTGATCCAAAATAAAACGTTTGTGCATCAGTTGCAAAACACCGGAGCTAAATATTTTATATTTTTCACTAATAATTTTAATTTAGTGGAAATAATATATTAATGCTCTTTAAGTCTTCTAATCTTTTTACCGAACTCTGGATTCATTACGATGTCTACTATTCAAATTCATTCGTTATTCGTGAATATTACTGTATTCAAATAAAGAATAATATGTTACGTATGGAGACGTTCTCCACGTTCATTCGATTAGAAGTTCTAATCTCTTTTCTGAGAACGAAAAGCGTCCCAACAGACCCCTTGTTTATAGAAGGGATGATTGTACTCCGGCTGGACGCAACTGGCACGAAGCATGATTCAGTAACAGCAGCGTACGATTTCCTGATATGGAAATCTTGAAAACATTCCCTCCTGGAATGTTTTGTCAAGATAGTCTCTGATAGGAAACATCCTGGCTAACCCTTCGTTTTACCCCTTTAAACTCGCCTGAAACGACAAGTACGAGTATGCGACCGTAGAAGAAAACAGACACATTTCCCTATCATTTTTAGGGTATATAAAGTTTATATACCCTAAGGTTTATATTATAAACTCATTCATTTTCGTCCTCTTTGGTTCAGTCGAGAAGAGGTTTAGTAGAGATTCTTATAGTTATAGTAGTACTCGCATCAGAGTCAGTTCTAGTGAGATCGGGTTGAAGTCCCTTTCGAATCAAACGTAATTCAATCAAACGTAATCAAAATAAGTATTCTATTTGGCTTTCAACAATCGCTCTCCGACCCCTCATTGCCAGGGCGTCAATACCCTGAATCATAAGTTATAAATTCTGCAATTATACACTTATTACATTCATTCGCGACAGAGACAACTACACATGTGATTATTTCAATTCAGAATATATTTGTCTTGTTTGTTAATTCGCGTGATCTACAACCCTTAATTATTCTCTAATATCTTAATCTTATAATTGAACGTTCCCACATGATACAATCTTCCCGCTCGGATTGTATCGATTAAATAATATATAAGTTACCTTTACCTTTTTACCATTTACTTAATATATAAGTAAATAATATATAGTTAGAATTTCTTTGTCTGTTTAATAAAAGATATGAATATTTTAACATTTTTTATAAAGAAACAAAAGAAACAGACTAATCTGGAACATTGTGTTTCTGTTACTCAAATTTGTTCGTTATCGTTTGATCTAAAACGAAAAAAAATTATGTTCGGAGAAATAGTGTCTGTTTAAATGCAAATAATCGACTTTCTTATCTCAAGAAAAACGCATTTAAAGTTCTCATCATGCGATATTATTTCATGAGTTGTATCTGCACAACTAGTTTGAATTTTTGTCCCAAAACTTGAAAGATATACGTGCTACTATAAAAAACAATTGATTTTTCGACGTTGAACAGTGCAAGTATTTCTGCATACGAAAGAAGTCAATATTTTCAAATAATTGATCATTTAAGGGACAATATAGTCCTTTTACATGGGTTCATTTTTCATTCTGCTACATGATTTCGATTTATTTTGAAATGTTTCAAATCAAATTTTATTTTGATGACTGCAATATTTTTGGACTTGTATCTCACTTTTTATAAAAGTTTCGCATTTCAATTAAGCAACGGATTCTTCTTTTGGTAATTGGTTTTCAAATGAATCACAATAAGCTAATGTCAATATAAGTTAGTACACAAGTAGATGTAGATGCAAAGTAGGAAATAAATCTTAAATGAATAAAATAAGTTTGGAACCTAAGTATCTGCACTGTTAAGTTAATATATTTGTTAAAATCGATTAAAATAGGTTCATGAAGATTTCATAATTGCATTACACGTTACACGATTTTAAGTAGGCATTCAATTTAAAAAAAGAAACCAAGTTAAGTCGGTTATACTGAACCAAAAAGACCATAATTGGATATAATAAAAGATCAATGTTAATAGGTTTATTCAGCAAATTTGAAATGTAATAAATACAGATTTTAATATTATTTTACATTTGACACGATTTCAAATGGGCATTCAATCTTAAAAAACATTGATTATTCTTGCCAAAAATATCACGAATTGGATATAATGAAAAATCAATTAAAATAGGTTCATTAAATAATTGTTGAACGACATAAATACAGATTTCATTATTTCATTACCGTTTACACAGTTCCAAGTCATCCGATTAAAAAAAGAAAAAAAATCATCGATCACTCTGATCCAAAAACTTCACAAACGTACATATATCTCAATCGAAATCAACAAAAAAAAAACAACAACAACAATATCCCAACAAAACGATACAACTTCGAAAACTATTTTGCAGGAAAAGCGAAAAACTGTTTCGACCGCTGGTTAGCTACAACCGATAAACTCTATGATACCACTCGTTCGTAACGATAATCATAGCACAACTCGTAACGAGCCGCGTCAACAGAATAGGCGGCACAGCAACTCGGGAATACCAACACAACCGTTCCCTATCGGCGAGATTCGACGAAGCGAAAATGAACAAGATTTCTCGAATTCATCATTTTGATAGTGCCAATTGGAAAAAAGAATCGCGTCACTTCGACCGGTGGGATTTTGGGGAGCCATCCGAAATACGAGCACTTGGTCGGATCTTTCGCGAATTTAGCGATGCTGGGGATCCGTGCGGTGGTGAATGGTGGACGGTGGTGCGCACCATGGTCGCAGCCCGTTTAAGGAAAAGGGATGAACAACGGTGGCGCCGCGAACGGTCAAAATTCGAACGAAAGCTTGCGCCGGAACCGCGCAGATCGTCCTCAGTAGTTGCCCAGACGCTGTCACGGGCGTAGCTGGATGCTGGATTGTCTCTCTCTCTCGTGCGCGCGCGTGCCGCAGGGAGGTGCTTCCTTTTCTTCTTCCTCTTCCTCCTAACCTCATCTCCTGCATCGCTTCCGTCATCGTCATCGTCGTCGTCGTCGTCGTCGTGGTTGTCGTTCGTCATCGTCGGCGAGCAAGGTGGACGTTGTCGCGATCCCTCGGTGCAGCCGGACATCGTCAGGCTCCGCTCGGTCGTCATCTCGCGCAGTACGAAGAAGAGAAAGAAGGAGAAAACGACGACGGAGAAAAGAGAGGCCGAGTACAAGGTTTTTCTGCCGGTCTGACTGGGGGGTACATCGAGAGAGAGAGATAGAGAGAGAGGGTGAGAGAGTGTGAGAGAGGGGGGTAGGGGAAAGAGAAAGAGAAGATCGAGCGGAAAGGTGGGAGAGAGAAAGAGATAGTGAGAGGAAGGGGAGGGGGTGGATCGACGGAAGAAAGATAAGGGAGCAACCAAGAAGGAAACAGAGACCGGTAGAATAAGAGTGATGATAAGAACGGAATAGACTAGTTAACGAGAGAGAGGGGTACGAGGGGGTACAGATCGGGGGAAAGAAATTGCTCCCGTCGGGTGGGGTGGAGATGTGTTGAAGTGTGGTTCTGTGTATATATGGTGCAGTGCGGTGCTGTGCCTCGAGAGAGAGAATGGCGTGGTCGGATTTCGCGTGCACCTCGCCGTGACGTAGAAAGGTAAGGATCCCCGCCGTTTATGCTTTCCCTTATCGACGGCATCGTCTCTCGCGGATATCGGCGTCTTCCGCGTCTCTCAGAAACACACCAAGACCGCCCTGCGGATCGAGTTTCTCACTCGATTGGCGGCGGTGTCCGCCGACGACGCCGCGCGCCGGTAATTGGCTTCGATTCGAGCGATGATCCGTCTGTCGTCGCTCGGCCAGTCGCCGGTGCCGCGTGCGCCTTCGATGCTGCACTCTCACTACTGATGCTGCGTTACCGATCCCCGTGTTACCGCTGTCTGGCATCAGCTCGGCCGCGACTACTGCCAGGCCCGTTCACCGCCTCTCGAACTCCTCTGCCGGGGACAGACGGCGAGCCTAACCGCCTCACAGTGGTCCGGACCGCAGAATTTAGGGACATTATTGCTTCGTAAATGTCCACGGATCTCTAAAATGAAGAAATTAATGAAATTGAATACATATTTCTGCTTCTATGATCATTTAAAGTCGAACGTTTTGAAAGTAGCACATTGCACCAGGAAAAATTGTTTAAGCTCTTTGCGATGTCCTCATCGTCTCGTCCCATATTTTGTCTTAATTCTTTTTTTTTTGCACGATATAGAGCATTCCTTTCCAATAAGAAACCACATATTTTTTGTTATGAATAACTAATAATAATATATTTAAAAAATAATGCTGAATGATACATGACAGATTTAAAAAGAATACATATTTTTGCTTCTATGATCATTTAAAGTCGAACGTTTTGAAAGTAGCATATTGCACCAGGAAAAATTGTTTAAGCTCTTTGCGATGTCCTCATCGTCTCGTCCCATATTTTGTCTTAATTCTTTTTGCACGATATAGAGCATTCCTTTCCAATGAAAAACCACATATTTTTTGTTAGTAATAACTAATAATAATATATTTAAAAAATAATGCCGAATGATACGTGACAGATTTAAAAAGAATACATATTTTTGCTTCTATGATCATTTAAAGTCGAACGTTTTGAAAGTAGCATATTGCACCAGGAAAAATTGTTTAAGCTCTTTGCGATGTCCTCATCGTCTCGTCAAATATTTTGTCTTAATTCTTTTCGCACGATATAGAGCATTCCTTTCCAATAAGAAACCACATATTTTTTGTTAGTAATAACTAATAATAATATATTTAAAAAATAATGCTGAATGATACATGACAGATTTAAAAAGAGTACATATTTTTGCTTCTATGATCATTTAAAGTCGAACGTTTTGAAAGTAGCACATTGCACCAGGAAAAATTGTTTAAGCTCTTTGCGATGTCCTCATCGTCTCGTCCCATATTTTGTCTTAATTCTTTTTTTTGCACGATATAGAGCATTCCTTTCCAATAAGAAACCACATATTTTTTGTTAGTACTAACTAATAATAATATATTTAAAAAATAATGCTGAATGATACGTGACAGATTTAAAAAGAATACATATTTTTGCTTCTATGATCATTTAAAGTCGAACGTTTTGAAAGTAGCATATTGCACCAGGAAAAATTGTTTAAGCTCTTTGCGATGTCCTCATCGTCTCGTCCCATATTTTGTCTTAATTCTTTTTGCACGATATAGAGCATTCC
The DNA here is from genome assembly GCA_028454255.1 of Halictus ligatus. Classification (NCBI taxonomy): domain Eukaryota; kingdom Metazoa; phylum Arthropoda; class Insecta; order Hymenoptera; family Halictidae; genus Halictus; species Halictus ligatus. The sequence goes on along the minus strand of CM052146.1, from coordinate 1,071,425 downwards.
TTTCCAATAAGAAACCATATATTTTTTGTTAGTAATAACTAATAATAATATATTTAAAAAATAATGCTGAATGATACGTGACAGATTTAAAAAATTTTATATGTTTGTCAGAGGAGATCTTTTTTATCCCGGAAGATCCGAAGCTCTGACAAACAGGAATATGTTCGGTACAACTTCCTTTAAATAACCGTATAAAAATCTTTTCCTACCTCGTCCTACTTTAGAAGTTATAGTTGTTTAAAGCTGACAACGTGGTGGCGACCTCGCGGTCGCCGCGCGTTTTGAAGAAGAAATGTTTAGATTTGTATTATGTCTTTTCCCAATGTCTGACTGCATCAGTCGGATCAGAACGATACAAGAGAACACAGTGAGAGATTCGAAGAATTTTCTTGAAAATCGTATGCTGTCAGCTGGTTTTCTTCGTTGTACTTTGTTCATAGTTTATGTTTTTATTTGTACGGTTTATGTGTGTTTAGTTATAGTGTATTTGTTAGTTTACTGTTGTGTGTTTGTTAGTGTATTTTGTTGTTGTGTATTCGCGTGTTTAATTAAGTTTATTACATTTATAATGGAGGTTTTCCGAACAAATCAAGACTTGTTCTACATTTTAAAGAACTCGGATAAAGACTAAAGTGATAACATATTTTTATGTAAAAAGATATGTGAAGTACTGGATATTTCACCAGAATATTTTAAAAAACTGAAGTTCAGTTTAAACAAACTATGTTGTTAATTAAAAACGAAATGGATCCAATCATGTTGTATCGAATATAAATTTCTTCATCGCAATAAAAAGTGGTTAGAGAAAGATTTCATATATCCTCACAAACACATCAAACACATCAAGATTAAAATCACAGTCATAAAGGAAAGAAATCATATTCGAAATTAACGAAAATAAGATCTACCAAGAAGAAAATCAAACAATTCAGTCCAGAGGCTAAAGAATTATTAAAAAAATAAAGAAAACAAAAGCCACCTACTTCTTCAACAACAAAATGGTAAGATTAATTAGTATACTTCTTATTTTAACAATTAAAAAAATATTAATATTACGTTTGCTCGCAATATATATTTGTAACGTTAGATACTGTATTTAATAACTTGTATACCTGTACATTTTATAAAAAATTTTAATAACATAATCACATTATATATAAAAAATTATAATATTTGAATTTCGAATTATTATACAATAGTTTTAATAAGGAAAGCAACTGATTCAACAACTGAATAAAAGTTTATAAAAATAATTAATTAACAAATTAAATAAGAAACGTGATCGGTATATTTTTTAAAAATTCAAATAATTATTACACAAGAAATAGTTCGTCATTCTACTAGCGAAAATGCCCGCTAGACAAATTGCAGAAGATGCTGGTGTTGGAACACATGTAAAACATATACAAAGAGTTCTACGGCAGTGTAAGCACTTAAAACTATCAAAATTGTAGAGGAAGCGTGTGTTAACGGAACGGTAGGAAAGTGTTCGATTGCTATTGAAAAATAAAAGAAAAATAAAAAGAAATAAACTCGATTGTTAAACCGTATTCAAATGGGAGGTAGATAAGTTATGTTTTGGGACCGTATAGGCTACCATAGGAAGACGAATATTAAGTTTATTAATGGCAAAATAAGTAGTCCGAAATACTTGGATATTACTAAGGAGCAAGTAAATGAACACGTCACAAGAATTGTTGGTACTAATTTCATATTTCAACTTTCCTCCATTCACATAGCTAAAATCTTTGCAACTGAAAAAATTAATATTCTTGACTGCCCAGCAAGATCTCCGGATCATTATCACATGAACACATGCCATGACATGGATAAAGGGCAGAAAACAATTAAAAAATGGTACAAATCTCTGTCCAAACGAGTAACTTTCGTGGTACGAAATACGTGGTACTCTATGAAGCATTGAATACTAAACAAAACCAGTAAATTCTTTTAGTAGATTCTATTTTTTTGTAACACATGTCCCATCTTTTTGTCCCTGACTGTACGGGTTATATTATGCGTATACACATTAAGTGTATGTTCCGTAACATATACAGTGGACGGAATTTCTGTAAGAACACTACAATAGACTCCTGTCCAACGCTATCAAAAAAATTGTTTACAGAGACTATGTACATGTACTTACACAGGTAGTAAATGTACAGTCATCTTATGGAATCTTGCATATATTTACTGTACATTTACTGCTGCGTTGAATACTATGTATACGGACCTTTGAACAATTTTCTTGATCGCGTTATAGGGACGTCTATAACTATATCTATATCTATATCTATTTGTATCAGTAGTGTTAGACAATTGTAAATGTGAAACCTCTTTAACTTCTTTGGAACATTTGGATTTTGTAATCTTAACCCCTTGTACTACAATTTATTTTATGGGTACAACAATTAGAACTTCTTTGTTATTCATCATTTCTAAGAAGAACAAAGAAGTTTATGTTTATTGTATACCTATATACCCTCCAATGGCTATATGTCGACAACAACGAAATAAAATTTTGTTTCTGTTTAAAGGAATTCATAGCAATGTTATAGTGCATGGGGTTACACTATACACCTAAAAGCATTTTAGTAAATTTTGTCTAAATTTTTAACAAGATCACAGTGCGATACATATTAGTCTGAGGAAACGATATACTACCTCGGGGTTAAGAAATTTAATAATACGAGTAATGGGTGCATTAAAGTGGGTGATTCTACATAGAAACATAAGCCGAAAATGTACAATAAAATTTTTTCATACGACGCTTTGTTTTCGAGAAAATTGGTTTTCGTCCCACGTTGTTACATTCTTCTTCTTCTTTAATATGGTAAATAAAATTACAGTAATATACGTTCAGTAATTTAATAATACAAGTAATGGATCGATAGGAAATGTACTAAAAAGTAGCAAAATGGTTGTATATAGTGGCAGCCATATACCTACGTACAAGTAGTATTTTAATTTTAAAACTATCCGTATTCTCTTGAAAAGCTCACAAAGGTGTAGAAATCAGATTTCCATCTGAACCTTGTTTCATTAAATACTAGATTTATTTTAAGAATTCAACAAATTTGTGATTATTATATGTTGGATAGTAATTTCTGGAACAGATAATACGTACAAATGAACGACTTGTATATCTTTATGTCAACTGTTATTTTACAATTGTAATTACTTAATGTTTCGTACATTAAGCATCGCACCGAATATCTCCATGACATGGAATCGATCAATCTGATACATCTGTCCATAGCTTATTAAAGTAAACAATTCTTCTAAATTTTTTTGTTTTCAATTTTTCGAATAAAACTGATTGAACACGTGCGCCATGTTTTGGGTCGTTATCGACATTTCCAACACATACGCTTTGCGTATCGCGACCCTTTTAGTATATTTAAATAATCATAACTGGACCGTGGATCTTTATGCAAAACAAAAATTGTTTTTATCAGTTGTAACAAACAGGAACCAGATAAAAACGTGTTTCTTCTTTATTTAATATTATTTTAGCAAATTGAAGGAAATGTACAGTCATGCTTGAATTCTTTTAATTTTGTCACCAGACTGCGGATTTTATGCATTTGTGACAAAAGTGGATAAACACAGTTTAAAGCTTAAGAGAATTTAAGAACATCAATGCATTATTTTCAATTTGTTATTATTAAAAGAAAAAAGAAATTTTTATTTGGCACCTATATCTTAAAATTTATGCGCAAATGTTTTATTTTGCATGAACATCCGCAGTGTATTTATTACCGTGAAATTTCATCTACTCATTTTTATCATAAATGCATAACATCCTCAGTCTAATCACACCGGTCTATGATTTCGTGTATTTAGTCAATGGAGCCCACACCATTCATGGACATCGCACCCCAAACGAGTATCGATCCATAACCTCGTCTGACCGTCAACTTTGTACACATTTTTCGCTGTATCTCACGAAAGCAGCGCCAACCGTATGCTTTTTTCTAATAAATTCGAGCTTGTTAAATTTTGATTGTGAAATTACTTTGAATCGCTTCTCTTGGGCCCGATCGATGTGCTCTTTCGCGAAAGCAATTCTGGCATGACGATTCATCTCCGAAATAAAGGACCTCTTTCCTTCAACCCTTCCTCTTCATCCAGATTCATTTAATCGACGGCGGACTGTCCTCGCACTGAAATTTTTATCAAGATTTCGTATTATTTCTCTTTGAATGTGAACGGCTGCCTTAAAGCTGCTCGCTTCGGATATAATCGACGAATAATGCGATCGGTTCTAATATTCGTTTTTCGCGTGTCGTATTTCCGCGAGGAATTTTATCTATAACTCCATGACGCTTAATATATTGTACTGTTCGATAGTAAGCCGTTACAGATATCCCTAGCTTGTTACCTACTGAGACTCTCATTAATATTCCGACACTCTTAAGAAAACGATAACTTTTTAAATATTAGACCATACAACTTGAACTTTTCTGAGAAGTTAGAGCAATTAATTTACTAAATGAAAAAAAAATTTTCAAAAAATCAATAAAAAATTTTGGTCGAAAATTGTAGAGAAAATACTAAAAGTTCCATTTTACAACTTTTTTTACGTAGGCCTTATTGAAAATTTAAAACAAATTTTGCAGATCTGTCAATTACAGGTCATTGAACATATGACAGGCATTGAAAGAAATAAGAATCCTTGGATTTATTGTAGTAAAAATTGAAAATCGTGAAAAGCTGCAATTTTCATCATCTCTCAACGTTGTAGCTCCTTGCAACGTTGACCGACTTTCGTGAAATTTTCGGAATATGTATAATTGATACAGATCTATAAAACGTATTTGTTAAATTTCTGATATAGGTCTACATAAAAAAGTTGTAACATGAAACTTTTAGTATTTCGTGTAGAATTCCGACCAATTACAATTTAAAAAAAAATTTTCCTCGCATCATGTTGTAAACTAATTGCTCAAATTTCTCAATAAAGTTCATTGTC
>CM052146.1:1036403-1058518 GCA_028454255.1 Halictus ligatus | reverse complement strand
GATAGCGATAAGACAATCAGGATCCAATGATATAACTGTGTTGTTTCTAATTATATGTTTATGAAACTTTTACGAACATTTTCGTGGTATTTTTCTGATTACAACGAGTCCAAGCACGATATAGTTTTTGCAGAGCACAACGTTAGTGAATAAAGGAACTTTAATATAAAAAACTTGGAACGGTGAACTTATTACATATACTATGTACATATGTCCTGCCTAAACCGACTCTTTTGTCGAACTGACTCTGGGCGGACCCACAGGTTGGAAATCTTTAAATTAGGACTATTTTTCTTGGGTGCAAAATTCTCAAAAAATTAGTTATCCGATTGTTAACCGAAGTCCCGTCACTATAGGAAAAAAGTGATAGTGCATAGAAAAGAAAAAGCAGACAGCGCATCCCAGCGTCAGTACAGCGGCTCCTTTTATCTCCAAAGAGTAACAAATAATCCCAGAACTAAGAATTGAACCACAGAACTGATTGGCGAGGAACGATGCAGTATTTTCAGCAGAGTTGTGCTAATTCAGTTACGTTGTAATTCAATTGCACAATTGAATTACATTGTATTTCAATTATGTAGTAATTCAACTACGTCATAACTGAATTACATGATTCAAGCCTTTCAATTAATTCAATTACCAATTATTTTAATCAGATGTGCAATTCAAATACAATATGATTAAAATACAGCTCTCCAAGTTATGTATAGCCCAGAACTTTGAAGAATTTCCTCGTACTTCTGCGTAATACGATCAAGTGATCCTATTATTGGTTAGTGATAAGCTAAAAACTTTCTTCAGTTTTTTGTTATTAGATAATGTATTTCATTCTACTTACATGTATTATAATATTAATGTTTGTTGAATGAGTCTCATTAGATGATTGTCGTTATGTTTCCTTTTCCAGCTTTTTATATTTATGTTTGAAATTTAAAAAATTTGTAACGTAGAAGTTATTTCTGTTCAGATGTTGTAAATTTGTAGATAATAAATTCATTCTACTTGAAACCTTCACATGGATTTTTCAACCTCTTATTACCTATTACTTTATTATTCTTTAATTTTTAATTTTAATTTAATTACATCGTAATTCGTAATTGATGTAGTTTAATTGCAAGTATTTTCTAATTGTACTCCACTTGCAATTACGAATTACATTGCAATTTAATTGAACGAAGATCTGAATTATAAATTACAATATGATTTAATTACGATGTAATTCAATTACTTTGTAATTATATTTCCTGGAGTAATTGAATTGTAATTTCGCACAACTCTGATTTTCAGTTATAGCCAAGTATCCAATGCAGTTAAAAGTGAATATTCATTCTGAGAGAAGAGAATTGTATCTGTGTTCTATTTTATAAATACACATCGAAATGTAACGAAAAGTGTTCATAAATTATCACACGCTTAAATATTACAAAAACCTTTTTTAAAAAATAATTTTTTTACACGTATACATATATATATATATATATATATATATATATATATACTGTGTTCTGGTAATTTAATACTTAGCACTCGACTGGCGACTATAAGGCATCACTAAGATTGCTGTAGCATTATTCAAAATATTTTTTACATTATGTACGAGTAAATTGCACCATTTTTGTAGGCATAAGATGAAAAATATATATATAGATGGGAAATATTGTAGATTGGAAGAAATGTTTCGTTTTGGAGTTAAAATAGCTTGGAGTGCAAAGGGTTAAAAGAAATGGAGGTTGATGGTCTGTTCTTGCTGAAATTTTGTGGAATTGACTGCACTTTCTGCTGTACTTCGGTACCAAGAAATGTTGATTTCTACGGTCATGCGTGTATCATTGTGTGTGTGTTACAGCCGTTGACCTTATTCTTTTACCAATCTTGGCATTATAATTCTTGTTAGGTAATAATTAAACGATAATGAAACGATTCACCTTTTCAATTAAACCTTTGTACACCGTTCACGTAATTGTTATATAAATGTATTGAACATTAAATGACGGTAAAGTGGGTGTTGAATTAATAGAAATATTATCTGTATTTGTGTCAGAATCGATATAAAACAATCATATTACAATGATGTATATGCATTTCCATAAAATAAACATTAATTAAAAACAAAGGTCTGCCACCAGGTTAAATCGACCGAATGGTACAGAAGGGTTAAAAAATTTGTTACAATGTTGACTTAAATGTTTCTCACAATCACAAAATAACTGTAGTATATTATTATTCTATCATTTTTATATGTAGATTAATGGGTTGGAAATAATACAACACTATTCTGAAATTCTCGAAATGATTTTACCGTCTTACATTTGATCTAGGTTAGGGGACCCAATTACTGTGGGGGTTCCATTATGGGAGTGCCTATATTAATTACACTTATTTCTAAAGCATCGTGAATATTAAAAAATAGATATATAACATATATTAAATGATTTTAATGAAAACGAATGTAATATCTCTTTCCTAATATTCATTATCATTAAAGAGTAAGTATAATTAATATAAGCACTCGTCTTGGGTTAACGAACGTGACTGCACGCGGCATAACAACGAGATCTTTCGCAGGCGAACCACGTGATCACGTCGTACTTGATCCATTAATTAAACTACTCGAATCGGCCGAAAGCAGACGTATGAAATAATTTATCGACGGTTGTATGGTTACCACGATCGGGATAATCCTTCATTCGGAAATTTCTGGAGCACTCGCAGAATACTGCACCTGCTTTTGATTCCAGGAAATTCCTGGGCCGCGAGACTATTGTACCCGGAGTGTATTCCTGCTGAATATTCTATATGTGATCAGGGACAACCATGGCAGATGCAAACCGATCGCATTTACATGGTAACGGTAATCTAACCTCGGCATGGAATCCCCTAGTTAAATTCACAATTGGATCGTTCAATGACTACGGTAACGACGGCCCTGATCGCTGTTAATTATCTATCAAAAACGATATCTCCGCGCGTGGGAAAGAGTTCCATTTTCTTAATCTTATGTACTTACAAATACTCGAACTTTACGTGGTCCTTTTTTACACGATTTTGAAATAATATGCACACACAGTGGATCCAAACAGTACTTGAACACTAAAGGATGTTGCCGGATAAGGAGGTCAAAAGTGCTCCCAAACCAAATTGAATTTGCAATAGGCTATTCGCTAGCTTGTCCGAAGAAAATATTGTCTGCTAATTTTCGACCCTGTCAATATGCGGGTAGTAATAAAATCAGGGTTTTCCGTCATTTCCCTTATCCTCTTCAACAGAAAATTCTGAAAAAATCAGGCATATTTTAGTTATTAGAATGCACATCTATTTTTAAAAATTTTTTAAATAAAAAATGTTGCAATGCCGGTTTCTTGTAGTAGGGGTGAGATACTAAGTTTGTACTTTTCCGATTTCAGGTTTTATGTTTTTAAATGAAAGGTGTATGGGCAATTTCACAGTGATATAAGGTACACATATGCATACGTGGTATGTATATATCACCGAACTTGGTCCTCATTTTTGTTCCGTAAAACAGTTGAAAAAAATCGTACAACAATTTTTAAGAGATCGTTCTAATGAGAAGTTTTTAATCTTCAAATATGTGAAAGATTGATTACCAAACATTTTTGTAAATGTTTTTACAGCGGCCGTATAGTATTTTTCAGGATTCAGTTTCTTATCTGCTAGGGTAAGGGGCCCATTTACTGTGGGGATGCCAATTACGGTGCCTATATTAATTATACTTATTTTTAAAGCATAATGAATATTAAAAATGAGATATATAACATATATATATTAACTGATTTTAATGGAAGAAATTTAATATCTCTTTTTTAATATCCATTGTTCTTTAAAAATAAGTATTGTATAATCAATATAGGCACACTAATTGGCACCCTCAAAATAATTGAGTCCCGTATCTTACATTACGTTTTTGACAAAATCAGCATTTGCGAGAATGGGAAGTAGAATGGGTATGCCATGATCAGACGCATCGGACGATTGATATTCAACAGATATATTGTAAAATCCGAAAACTGATATTTATAATAAAATTTCTACACGTAAAGTTTCTAAAAATTTAGGCATGTAAAGGATTAAGAAAATAATGAATTGCAATTATCGTTTTACGTCGTACCATTATTTCCCATAAAGATTAATAAACACGCACACTAGCAATAAATGGACTCAGTTAAGGGTCCAAAGAGTTTAAATAAAAAATAAATAAACTCCTAAAGGAAAGGATACAATAAAAATTGGACTACCAATTTTCTTCACTTATAATAAGCAAAAGAACAGAAAACGAAAGAGTAATAAAGTGTAACAAAGCTCTCATGCACGTATACGGGGTGTCCCGTATACCGTGGATAATCGATTGATAAGCAATTCTAAAAGCAAATGTGAGTCGAAAAGAAAAAATAAAATTTGTTCTCTTGACGCTTCGTTGTCGAGTAAATCAAGTTTGAATATAGAAGGAATACGCGTGCCATTGGATAGGAATTGACTGATGTGTCTGATCATGACCTATCGATTCTACTTTTTGCATATACTGAAGTACGTACATATCGGACATATCTGCTTGTACGTAATGTATATTCATAGCTTTTTAAAAATCTGTAAACTTAGAATTTCAATTGGAGACCAGGTATTAGATACATGTTTAAATGATGTCTCGAGCAATTGATATTGGTACCAAATATTTTTCTATAGCAGAAATAATTAAAAAATAAGCAGGGCTTAAAAAGGGCATCACAGTCAACGGAATCTTCCGTCGCTTCAAAGCAGTAAGTATTCATACTATGTATTGTATGAACATTATCCAACATCCTGGTCAGAATATCTTCTAAACGAATGATTTTTCGACATAAATAGCTCTATGCTTATGTATAGAGAATAACAGGTTGCATCGATTAGTGCAATAAGAAATATAGGATTCCGTTAAACAAAACACGTAGGCCACCTTCGTGTGACCTCTACGCGTCCATCTGCAGAAAAACTATTTACACCAAAATTGTGGCTCCCTCAATACCATGCACTTCTTATCTGAACTATTAGGACCTTGAATAAGTTCTCGCTGTTTCTTTAAAGATGGCAGGAGCAGTACCCCGTTCGTCAATTTCGAATGGTAACACACATGCAAGGAAGTAGTGTATCTAAACTTAAATTTCAGTGTGTGGTAGTTCACTTTAGTCTAAACAAAGTAATTTTTTCTTAGTTCTGAAAATGTCCACTTTTGTGCCAAATAAAGTGTATTTGCGGGGAATTTTATTGCAGTACTTTATTCAAAAGAAATCTGCAGCTGAAGCACATAGAATTCTTGTTGAGACTTATGGTGACAATGCTTTGTCGGATACGACATGCAGAGACTGGTTTCGACGCTTCAAAAATAATGATTTGAAACTTGAGGATAAAGAACGTTCTGGCGCACCGAAAAAATTTGAAGACGAAAAGTTGGAGGAATTACTCGATCAAGACCGATGTCAGACGCTAGCAGAACTTGGAGAAACATTACAAGTAGATGAGTCAACGGTTTCAAAGCGTTTAACAGTTTTAGGAATGATCCAGAAGCAAGGACATTGGGTACCGTATGAATCGAAGCCGAGAGACGTCGAACGGCGTTTTCTCACGTGTGAACTACTGCTTCAACGGCCGAAAAGAAAAGGTTTTTTGCACCGCATCGTGACTGCTGATGAAAAGTGGATACACTACGATAATCCAAAGCGTAGAAAATCGTGGGGTAAGCCCGGCCATGCATCAACATCGTCTGCAAAACCAAATATCCATGGTTCGAAGCTTCTTCTCTGTATTTGGTGGGATCAGGAGGGTATAATTTATTATGAGCTGCTCCAACCGAATGAGACTATCACGGGTGAGCGCTATCGACTTCAATTGATGCGTTTAAGTCGAGCCTTAAAAGAAATACGGCCGCTATACGAGCAGAGACACGACAAAGTGATTTTGCTACGTGACAACGCTCGGCCTCATGTTGCAAAACCAGTGAAAACCTACCTGGAAACGCTTCAATGGGAAGTTCTACCCCACCCGCTGTATTCACCTGACATAGCCCCTTCTGATTTTCACCTATTCCGTTCGATGGCACATGGCCTAGCTGACCAGCGCTTTCATTCTTATGAAGAAGCTAAAAAATGGATCGATTCTTGGATAGCCTCAAAAGACATGTCGTTTTTCCGACGCGGAATTCATACACTGGCAGAAAGATGGGAGGAAGTTGTCGCTAGTGATGGGCAATACTTTGAATGAAATGTTTTTGCTCCTTATAATTTAAATAAAGCTTTTATTTTGTAACAGAAACAGCGAGAACTTATTCAAGGTCCTAATATTTTCAGATCGATCACCCTGTATACTTCGAAAATTGTATTTTGGTCAGCTTTCCGGGAAAAGGGAGCATTGTGCGACGCGACGCGACGGTTCGGGGGATAGACGGTCGAAAGCATCGAAACGAGCCGATCGGGTACAGCAGTCCCCCATGGTGGGTAAAACTTAACACATTTACCGGATCCGGTGACGTATCCGGGGATACGGGTTGACGTCACTGCGTGAAAATGGGCCATGGCCTCGTAAGCCCACCGCCCGGCCACCCACCTATCCTCCTCGTTCGCCTCTTCAACCACCCTCGATACCACGTCATCCTTCGTCCTGTTATTCGCTCCGGGATCCTGGAATGGCGGTCCGCGACGGGTACCGGAGTACTCAGAGTACCCGGAGAGTACCGGATGCGCGTGCAATTGTATCTTTCGGTGGGAAGATCGACCGGATTGAATTACCCTTCGCTCGCGCGGAAATTAATGCCCCCGACGCGAGGCGACGCCATACGACGCGGCTGGGGATTGTTCAGTTCCGCGTGCGGCCATTCGAAGAATTTCGCGAGCTTGTGCATCGTGTCTGCAGGGGTCACGATTTCGCAGATGCAACGCAACGGACAAAACTGCACCGGCAGACACACGGAGTCATTGTTTCGGGGACGCTGCGCGTAAGCAAAAGAAATTGACACGTTCGCCAGCGGTTGCGGCCGTCACTTACAACCGTTGAACGCGACAATGGAAATGCTGCTCGCGTGGCGTACAGTGCTCCAAAATCGCCAAAACGTGGCCAAAACCTCAAAAATGTATTTTTCGTTGGACGCATGTCCGTTGTTTGCTTGGGTACTCGGATAACGACTCTATAGAGAAAGCACGGTACGATGGTCTTACCATTTATGCTTGTAAAATGGTCAGAGTTAAAACATTGTCTTCTATAGAATCTATTAATTTCAACCAGTCATTTTCTTTGTAAAAATTTTCGTTTGTAATTTCTATATAGACATGTGATATCCGATAGTAAACATTCTCCTTTGCGATACATTGCGAGATAACGATCTATTTGCACTTAAGGGTGAACACACTGTGTACGAACTACACAATTTGCTCACGCACCCCCAAAGTACCCGTTGGCGCTGTAGTTGCCCACAGAATGCCTGCGGGTATTCAAAATAAAACCAGATAGCTCCGTCGCGCCCAAAGCTTTCAAAAATATACGACAAAGTATAACAGGGGACTTTCCTCGTATTTACTCATGTTTCTTAGGGTTATGTCATTTACGGAGTTCGTGCATTTATGACAAAAACGAGTAGGTGAAAGACCTTAAGAAAAGAGAGAGAGAGAGAGAAGGTTTTTTCTCGCCGCTGAATATTTCTTTTTTTATAAATAATTTAAGGCCAAAATGTTGGTGAAAAATCCATTTTTTTGAGAAGCCGCCATTATGTCAAAAAATTTTATTTTGCTTGTTCCTTCAATTAATTACAAAATTATACATTACTTTAACGAAATCCGTTTGGTTTTTTCATTTCAGATGATTCAGTCCAGAGATATCGTGGTCACCGCAAGGTGAGAGGAGCTCCTGGAGATCAGCTATAGCAGCTATCAAAATTATTATTTTTACAATTAAAAAATGTTAAAATACAGTTAAAAGTTACCATAATATGTGCACAAATTTTTACATTAATAAACGTAAAAGTCTTCGCAGGAAAAATTCTTAAAAAATCGTTTTTTTTTAGGTGTCGTGACTCAATTATCGTGATACACTTAAAAATCAATTTTTATTATATTCTATTCAGTAAACCAAATTTTATTAGAATCTACGAAATGCGAGAATATTAAAAAAAATCATTCTTATAGTAAACTTTGTGTTTTTTTAGTAAGTATTAAATGATCATTTTGTACCAAGATCCGCAGTTTACGGATCAAAATCGATACACACCTCACAAGTTTCGAATATTTGAGACGAGAAAGAGAAAGTTTCAAACGTTCTTCGAACATTTCATTTTGTTAGTTACAAATAGGAAACTCCCAAAAGATGGCGATATTTTCGTTTGTAAAAATTCGTAGAAAAATTTAAACGAATCGAAAGCAGAAAGATTAAAAATTTTAATTTACAATTAGCATGAATATGTTGAAAGAAACAGTTATTACTAGACTGTGCATTTTTATGCAAAATAAACATTTTTACATTAATTTTGGGAATGAGGAAATTATACGAATAGGAAATATTTTTAAATCGCTTAAATGTTTTTGTTGTTTCACCTTCTCGTTTTTTGTATAAATGCGTGAAATTCGAAGTCCAGTCACGAAGAGTTGCAATAAAACGAAGCAGCTATTATCAACAGAGCCTAACGAAGTTAAGAACGACGAAAGGATTTTATAGCAATCGAAGGGTAGTGTTAGTATTTCAAACAACGATGAACAACGTTTTATAAATATCGAGGTAAATATTTATTTATTAAATTCCACCGATTGTTCGAGTCGACAAAATGAATTTCGAAAATCCCCCGTTGCTACAACGAAATAAATAGCTCGAAGAAAATGGGGGCGGAGGTTATTTCAAGTATTCGGTACGCGGATTGCATCATTTCATAAAATTTTCAGCTATTTACCATTACGGATAGATTCACTGATCGTATTTCGAAGTTATACCACGCTGCACCCTCGAAACTTGTTTTTTAAGTATATTTATTTGGCTTTCCCGTTTTAGATTTTGTCCTTCTCCCATTTGTTATTTTATGTTTAACCCCTTGCGGTACGATTTTTTCACGGCAACAGTGATTAGAACTTTTTTGTGCTTAGTAGTTTCGTGAAGAAAGTTTATAGTTGTATCATATCTTCACTTTAATATTGGATTTTTTGGTAGAAATGAATGACGTTCGGGCTTAATATTCTAATTATTTGAATAGAAAGAGATGACCACTTGTGTCCATAACTATCACTATTAATACTGTTTCTAAATGTTTCATTCAGCATTGCCTTTTATACACATTATTATTAGCAATTACCAATGAAAAGTATGCTTTCTTATTAGAAAAGAATGCTCTTTATTAAAAAAAATAGTCGACAGAATATATGGAGGTTATCTTCCTGAAATATCTTCTTCCCTTTATCAACGACTCGAATCAATTCTATTATTTTGTATTCATCTATGTAGTTGAGGATGCAAATGTTAAATAAGTCAGTATATTTACAGAAATGAAGAGAAATATCAACAAAGATGTACTACGCAGTTGTTAAAATTATTACAATGCAAGACACTTTAAACTTTTGTTAACTGGTGTCGTACAAAATGGATTGTTAACGCATTATGTAAAAACAGACGAATAAATGAAAGTAGTTTGATGTCGTATTATATGTTATTAACATTTGAAAAACCATCTACTGCTAATTTTATTAATAATCAAATACAGATATACCAATTTCAAACTATCTTTTGTCCGCCATTGCAAGGCGAGCTCGTATGTTCCTCTTGCGCTCGTGCGCGTCGGAGAGCGATAGTGAGTTATGATAGTTAAGCCTGTTTTATACCACTTTGGTACAAACTGATGAAAGAATGTATTAACTGAGAATATATTGGTTTTGTGATTTGTCATTGGGTTCGTAAAAAAGTGGTTAAACTGAAAATTGGAAATAAGTGGCCGGACACCTGGTTATTGTGCCAGGGTTACAGGTCGATTCAATTATTACTGATTTACGCGCGATCCGAGTAAAGCCTGAAACACGCGGAAACATTTTCAGTTGGTCGAGGTTTAACGGTGCGGGACTTCTACATAGTGATTACTGTGTTCCTAGTGCAAATTCCCCGAAGCAATCACGTATGGATATTGTCAGGGAGCTAACCGGGTATCGTCGAACGATGTAACGTAATCATTACAGGGGTCTCACAATAACTTTGCTTTGACCGGTGTAATTCAATTTTATCGGGTTCCGTGCGCGTGCATGCTCACGGCTTAACATTCACGAAAATACTTTTCACGATATTTTTCGAACATTTTCGGTTGATCAATTGCAACAGAAACTGTACTCTTCACAAAGAGAACATTCAAAATTTACGCAAACCGATATGTATAATAAATAAAATGAAAACTGAATGGAGGAGACATTGCCATTACCAATTAGGCTGAGCTATTCAGTGAACGAACGGAAAATAAGACTTATAATGCCCTCTTCAAGCTGAAATTACAGTAATTCTATTGTAAGTTCACAGACGTCTCGCTCAAGAGAGCTTCTTCTTCATAACCTATAATTTTAGGCGTTACATTAATTTATTTAGCAGTTGTTCGAACGGCATCACACGTTTTCGAAGTAACTCTTGTCACCACGAAATCAGCAATTTGTACTTTGGGGTGGTTCAGTAGTGCTATGACAAGTTTATTTGCGTAAGTATCATTCATCGATCATTTATGTATTACGATGAGGGGAGGGAGCACGAATTGAGGGGAAAAAGTCACCCTCTTTCTGCCAGTACCGGAGTATGCACGACATAGACGAAACGCATCATATGGGAGGGACAATTAGGGTGGGGGAACAAGTCTTGATCTGGCGACTCTGCTTATAACCCTCAAATATTGTTACAATTGTTTTCTGGAATGTACGATCCTAACAATGACAAAACGTTTTCATAGAAATAGCACCCTGGGTATTAAATAACGAATTCCGAATACTAATTTCAACAGACATGCAGCTTGAATGTTCATTCATTGGATAGGTTACCCTAGTCTCGCAGAGATTACTGCAAAACTTCATCCTACATTTTCGATGTATTTTTCACCGTGGAATCGCTTTCTTCTCCATGGCAGTGCTCATGATTGGACAATCTGTGTATTTGGAACAAACGACACCGACGACTGTAATTGTCCACACGGAACAATAGGTAGTCTCGATACTTAAACTCGGTCGGTTCATTCAACGTACGAATGATTCGATTTGAAATCAACGACCGGTCGCCTGTTATTCCGGGCAGGGCCTACATTGTTCATTATTTTATTTCCGTAACGTGTATCTAAACCCGGCGCGGATTCACGATTCGTCGAACTAATTGCAACATAGCTTTTAATTTATTTTGTGTGAAAGCGTGCCGATGATTCCATAATTTTTGACATCACTAATCGAGAGACTACAATGCACGTATTTAGTGTACTAAATTCATTCGTGGCCCTCGCAATCAATTAATTGTAACCTAACTTGTAACCTTATCCTTTCTAACCATAATTGTTAACATTCATCATTTATACTCTATAATGAAGATTTATTTATTATTTGTTAGATGGAACAAATGCATAGATAATAATGATCACTTTCGAGCATGGAAAAATAAATTAAAAACGTTTAATTAATTATAAATATCGTGCACATTTCTTTCACACGTATCACGAAATTTCTATACTATGAGAAAAATCTGCAAACAATGAGAGAAATATTTTATATTGAATACCTGTAGAAGCGTAGAGTAATCAATATCTTTTAGTTTAGTTAGCACGCTCGACTCAGCCATATTGTTTGGTAGAAGTTGTCAGTAGACAATAGATGTTTTTGCAAATTTCCATTGTGCAGGGTAAAGTTACCTAATATAAGACCTCTCACACTACATGACTTGAATATTCTAGTGCTGAAGCTTCCTCGCGTAATTAACTTTATATTGATTATTTTGTACCCACATTGTTCTTGGAATCGATTAAGTGTCTCGCGCAACTACCATTTTGTGAAATACGTTGCAGAAAGTCTTTGATATGAATTGATTGAATTATGAATATTTAAAAAATGCTAAGTGTCTATCATTTTTCGAAATAGAAATATTCATGTACAAATGCAATCCGAACTTCGGATGGGATACATAAAAAAATGACACTCATCGCCTTAATAATGTTTCTGTTCTCATTCTTTTATTCGCGTGTATTTAGAAACCCACACAATGGAAAATTAGTTTCTCAAATATGTATACTCATACTCATTTTTGGAGCTACTTATGGCACTCATTTCATTCATCAGGAATACTATATCTTGCAATCGTGAATTTTATGAAACGTTACTACAACCATTGTAATTTCAAAAATAGAGAAATAAAAATGTGGAAAGATAAAATCATTGATTTCCGGAACACGTATGTAACGATTTCAAATAACAATCTGCGCGAAATTAATTTACCCCAATTTGCGTTGTAGATAAGATCGTGATCGTAACAAATACATGACACTGCGTGCGAACATATTAACGTGGCGGTTTATATTAATGAATTAATTAATCCGATAATGCAATTTAATTTCATTTTTAAATAATTCAATGGCAAATCGAAATTCCCATTGTATTCCCACTCGTGTAGAATTACCTCGAAGCATTCCGGTTTAGATCAAATTGCTCAATCTAATTGTAACGTGGTTGAAGCCGTCTAATTATACACGCAATTGCGTGAAGGACAAAAGCTATTTTTATCAAACAAGCTAAACTATCGGACAAAATCTGATATTAACAAATCGTTAATAACCTAACTAAAATCCGCGACAAAACTATAAGACATCTAGGAAAATGAATAAAAAGCAGGGTACGGGACCGAATTACTGTAGGGGTACCAATTACTGTGCCTATATTTCTTATTTTGGAAACATAATGTATATTAAAAATAAGGAATTATATATATATACACGTTGATATACACGTCATATATCTCTTTTTTAATATTCATTATACTTTAAAGATAAGTATAATTAATATAGACAAAGTAATTGTTCTTCTTCCTTCATTCCTAATGTTATGGTTCCAAGAATTTCGATAAGATATAAAACAGTCTTTGTTAAACAGACAAAGTAAATGGTATGCAATCAATTTTTGATGTTAAATAGTTAGCGAGCAACGTAACTAGTTAGTTAAATAGTGCACTATTATAAATAGTTAAAGATGTCACACGCAAAAAAATGAAAAAGAATGTATACAAATTTGAGAAGAATGACATTAGGTTTATTTCATTCAAAATGAGTCGCAAAATAATTGTTAACGTCATAAACATGCAATTATTAAAACGTGCACATTCCACAGCGAAACAAAAATGGAATTTTAAACACGACAATTCTAGTGTACTGGTGTATATGAATTATGTGACACGACGCCATAACGTGATTGTATATTTCTGGATCGGTGGAGATCGTTTAACAAAACTTACCACAAAATTGACCTTGATCCCTTTTTTTCAAGGATAACATTTTTTTCATTGGAAAGTACAAAAGTCTCGAAAGAACCATGACTCTCAGGTCAACCGTTCTTTTACAAAACGACTTCGAAGTTTCGTAAACTTCATCATTCCATAAGTCTACTTCCATATTTTCACAGGATTTTTCAAGGCCAACTTAAGGTCCTGCAACCTGGTATGAAAACAAAGTTGCGTTGACTTTGAAAAAACTCAAGCTCCCCTTGATATGCCAGAAAAAATGAAATATAGTAAAAATTAATTTGTTGTCTTTCTCTCGACGCGCCCTTTAAAACTGTACGCAACTCGTTAAAAGGTTTTCTAATGTAACCAATGGATACCGAGTTATTTTAGATAGTAAAATACAAATCTCTCCCGAAAGGGATCTTAGATATTAAAGTGACACTACACATTATTAGTAGATGGTAAAATCAAATCGATGATTTGATTCTCCCCGAAAGGTGTCACGTGATTTATAGTTTTGTAGTAGGTACAAGAGCATGTTTTCATTTATCATTGAAGTTCTTTGAGCCGTGGCTTTAAGCGAGGCGTAGAGCTATATAAGGTGTTACTGTATGATGTAAACAGTGACATTACAAATAAAGGGAAAGAATGGTCCTATCAAAATACCCTTTTCACTAATTTCCTTACATGACTTATAGTTTTGTCGAAGGGTGTAACTAAATAATGGCGGTCGTTGGCTCAACTTCTGGCTTTCGTAAAGGAAACAATTCCTTCTTATGAATCAAGCATTTCATTTTTATGATGGATGGGATGGGTTTGACAAACCTCCATGACAATGTCAGTGACGTGATTAAATTTTGTCATTAGATGAACCAGATTTGCTCGCTTTATCCCCGGTCAGATGTCTCGCCTGCATACTTCATTTAAACTTTATACTTTTTCTTGAAATCTCTCCCGGGATTTGATGCGCATCGATATGAAGAGTATTCTAGTTTGCAACTTTAAAAAAATCAATTTCTTTTTGTATTTTCCGTAAGTGTGAGTCCTCGCGAACATGTGTAAATAAGGATTTGTGTGAATTCGTAAAATTAATTTAGTTAGAATAATATATCTTTTCATACACAATGTAAATTGGGTGCAACTATCCAGTAATATGGTTAAATGTTCACCAATTTGGATTACATCTTCACTTTGAGATCCCGTATATGATTCTCTATATTTTAATTGCTGTTCGATGACAGCTTGTCCCAAAACAAAACTTCGTTTTTTGGCACTTTCTCGCCAAGAAGTACAGGCTTATATAGTAAAAAGTTAAAAATTTCTGGGTTGCTATGGTGAAGTTAAGCCAATAATATAATTGATAGAAGTTGTTATAAAACAGCAACAAGTAAAAGATTCTTTTCGTAAAGAAATATGTCTCCTGTAATCAAAATAAGACAAAAGTACTATTGTAATGATACTTTGATATATAAATTTCATATGATTAATGTTCTAATGTGTGTCTGATTGTTTCAGATTGATATCAGTAAAATGAACAAGTATGAATTAGTAGTAACGATACGGTTTTAAAAAGCGGCGTCATATAACAAAGGGGACTGTAAATGGGATCCAATCAAAAGTAAACACGTTGTAATGCACGTAGGCTTTAGTCCGCAAGTCCATTTACTGTATCTCTGAAAAATTGCCGTAGGTTTATTCGCCTTATCAGATCTCCCATGCAAGCTAGTTGTTTTATCAGTCATGCTTTAAGCTCTAGTAAAACCGGCGCGCACCGCGAATTATATAGTGCGCAAACAGTCGTGTTGTAGATCGTGACTGTCTCATTTAGATGGATGATAAATCAGAAGGACTATGAAAATTAAGGAAATAATAATATACGTCCCGTGTGTGAATCGTTTTATGAAACGAATCACCTGCTTTATCTCTAAATTGTTGTGTAAATCTTCATAAACTTATGATTATCTTAAATAGAAAAAACAATTAAGAATATCGTCACTTGTCTTGTTCGAAAGTGAAACATCAATTAAGGGATATTATGGTTTTAAATGGCATCTCTTTAGCAATATCTAGGAATTCTTTCGGAAGAATTATTAAACTTTTTGCAATCGCACACGCGTTTATGGGTATTTGAGGTATGTCAGAATTTTTTCAAAGTAAAAACGACGAAAATTACATAAATTGTATATTTAAAAAAAAAATGTATTTGCTGTTGCTATCCTTTCGGCCCTTCTGCTGAACGAAAACAGAAAAATGAGGAAGAATATTAATCAGTCTGAATGCGGCTATGGTTTCAACCAAAATGTATTAAAAATCTTAACTACTTATAAACTGGAAGCATTTTGAATTCAGATTATTGATTTTTAAAATATTTTCACATTTAGCAGTTTAAAGAAATAAGAAAAAGAAAAAACAACGGATTTTATTTTGGTTGGAATGATAACGGGACATGTGCTGAAGATTATCTCAAAATTACAGGTCAATTGATCAACTGGAACTCGTGATACCGTGGCAATAATTTCAAAAAAATGTGGTTTCAAGAAAAACTTATTATTATTCTCTTCTAAGAATTATTCTCTTTTTGTCTCTGGAGCTAAGCGTCAACCGAAAAAATGTTATTCTTTTATTACTTATTTTTTTTTCAAATAGAATCGCCTTATAATAGAGACGCCTTGTATAAACATTTACAGTCGTGGACAAAATCAAGTATCCCTTTAAGAACTAGTCATTTTCTAAAAATTACAACAGCAACTTGAGTTACTTTTGAGATGTTAGAAAGATTAGTTTACTAGGTAATATATAAAAGGAATTAATTGAGAATCACTATCGGTCGAAATTGTGAATAAAAAAGTGAAGGTCACGATTTTCAATTGTTTTATCCGTGCATGTAATGAAAATTTAAAATATGACTTTTGTAGATCTAACAATAAGTAAATTCTATACATGTACATACAGGGTGTATAAAAGTTATATGTCACGACCACCATAGCGTGATTCTACACCTCTGGATCGGTGAAAATATGTTTAAAAAATGCACCGCTAAATTCAACTTGACCTTGGAAATCAAGTTTTGTCTGTTCTGTACAAATTTTGCAATTGATTTTAAACTATCTTCCCGATGAGCTAGAGACTTGAAACTTTAAACATAGCTCAGAATTGGATGACAACACTCAAAAGACTAAAAAGCAGAAGATAATTTTTTAAATAAACAAAATGTTTAATATACCACCTTTTTAAGACGGACTAAAAAGTATAAAATAATTTTTCCAAGCCCCATACAGACCCCATACAGATTCCTAACCCTGTACAGATAGTCCTGAAAATTTGTGATTGTGAATTTTTAATAGCTATGAAAATACTTGTAAGATTTAAAACGAAAAACGTGGGTCGCATGCAATAAATAATTGATGCATGAATAGTTTACCTATGTCACTAACAATTTTATTGCACTGCAAATAATATAAACTGTTCTGCGAGTTTCCTCAACGGCAGCTATTCTCTACACTCTTTACTATTATCTTGCGCCCCATGTTTTTCGTTTTAAATCGTGCAAGTATTTTTATAGCTATTAAAAATTCACAATCACAAATTTTCAGGACTATTTGTATGCGGTTTTAGTGATTAATAATTGTAATTCTCGCGAACTCATGTTTATGATTAATGATTACGATTACTAAGTATTCCAGTAATCATGACAATAACTTGAGTAATTGAAGCAAACGTAATAATTGATCGTGATTACCTCAGTAATCACTAATCATGAATTTGATGACTGTTAACTGAAAAAGAACTGTTAACTGTTATAGTAGTTATAATTAGACTGCTGATCTTTATGCAAAATAAAAATCGTTTGCATTAATTACAAGATATAGGAACCAAATAGGAATTTATTCATCTCTTTAATGGTTTTGTGTTAACTGGTAAGAAATTTGTTGATACTCTTAAATTCTTGTAATCTTTTTATTATTTGAAATTACATCCACCTATTTTCACTACAATTGCATAAAATCCACAGTCTAGTTATAATAATTCTTATTCAATATTATATATATACTAATTAATGAAATTAATTAAAGAAAAAAAACTAATAATGAGAGTAAATTGATAAAGTTAATTTTAGACAAAATGTAAAAGTTATATTAATTAAATTTAAATAAAAGATAAATGAATTATTCATTCTGCGATTACAGATCACTGATTAATGATTACAGATTACCAAATGTAATCATGATCACTGATTTATTCTAACAACGATTAATTGATTAATGATTATAATTAACTGTGATAACTAAATGAATTTCACGATTCAAACAAATCCTTTCGTGCACAAGTAGGTACTTACCATTCGTATTAAACGAAAAAATAATATTTATGATCTCCTCTTCATGTTGAAATTAATACGGTAATTGTACTGAAAATTCGCAGATGTCTCGCTAAAAAGGCACTAACTTTCTCATAATCTATTCGCTACTACATTAATTTATTTAAGTGTTGTCTGAACGACATCCCACGTATTCAAACTGAGTATTGTTGTCGTCTAACGAAATCTATCGCTTAATCGTAATCGATTAGCAATTTGTATTTTGAGGCGGATTAAGTGGCCTATGATAAGTTTGTTTGGATAATAATCATTCACTGGGGTACCTCTGTTCGTTCGTTAGAAATAGATGTTGATTCATTTGGCTCAGTTTCAATGGAGTAACTAGAACATTTCTTTTCGCATATAAAGATACTGTAATAAAAGAAGGTTCTTTTAGGGAATACTATAAAGCAACATTTTACCTTCATTTTCATATTGTTTTTATTACATTAGGCGGATTAAGTGGCCTATGATAAGTTTGTTTGGATAATAATCATTCACTGGGCTACCTCTGTTCGTTCGTTAGAAATAGATGTTGATTCATTTGGCTCATTTTCAATGGAGTAACTAGAACATTTCTTTTCGCATATAAAGATACTGTAATAAAAGAAGGTTCTTTTAGGGAATACTATAAAGCAACATTTTACCTTCATTTTCATATTGTTTTTATTACATAGAATTATAAAACGGTGGAGTTGTATAACGTTATCTAACTCCATGCCCTGCAAACCCCTGATAGCTTGCAGCCAACAGCAGTAAAAGTCACTGGAATGTGAAAAATAAAAAAGTATCTTTACAGTATCGTTATATATATATTCGATAAAAAAGTATGTTGAATATACTCCATTGCATTAGGCTTTCATGATTGCTTAGCCCCTTAATTCTATGCCAGATTTTGAATACAAGCTACTGCAAACATCAAATATTGTTAGAATTGTAAGAAGTCAACAATGCCTTTACACAATGCTGTCACCGCCTTCTTATAAAATCAGAATGCAACAAATGAAATAAAGATTTGCGAATGTTAATTTCAACAGACGTATAGCTAAAATGTTCGTTGATTGGACTAGTTACCCTACTTCCTTGAGGATTCGACTTGGTTTTCGATCGAAGGCGAGTTTCATAAATCGTTGGGGATGAGTGTCGCCATTTCTTAATCCGACCACACCGACATGAGTTCGCGGATTAAAAGCGTGAAGTAACGGGTGGAAGATGGGGCTCGATGGTGTGATAACATAGCCGCATTGCGGCACACAACCACCATGCCTGGAGCTCGCAACGTTCCCCGAAGCGGACGTACAAATGCCTCCTTGCTCCCCGCACTTTCAACGCACCGCCATAGTTCTCGTTCGACCACTTTCGGTGGTCGCAATTCTATTGACACGCCGCACGTTCGTTCAATGCGTTCCGCATACAGATCAACAGTCGATTGATAAAGATCCGAATTGACCAAAATGTCCGCTTTTTTGCTCCTGCAACCTGTGAGAACCAATAACCTCGGCTGTCCACACGCTTCAACCGTTTCAACCCCTTAACCATTTACGGTCCAACGCACAGTAGGCCAATTTCTCGAGAAGCTAGCCAAAATTGAATTTTCGCGATGTACAGCAGCTGTTTATTGCTACAGCAAATTTATTGTATGCAGTACAAGTGTATCGCACGCTTGAATTTTTTAAACCCTTCAATTTCTTGGAAATTAGAACATAATGTATTAGGGAAGGTTTATCCTATGAAAAACTTATATGTGAAATATTTTATTCCTAAAGTATGTGTCATGAACATTTAACGATGTGTACAAGGATGTTTATAAATGCAATTTTTTATAAGTAGTAAATATACGATTGTTCGGCCGAAAATTTAATTTTTTAATTCGTGTACGATAAATTAAATACAGATGCAGATTCTCTGTCGAGTTTAAAGCAGATATTATTGTTACTAAACGCAACTTTCGTTGTAAATAAAACCTAAGAAATGCCTCGAGAAACAAAGGTAACGACGACGCGACGGTCACAAGTGTATTACCATTTTTACAGTCCAGATATTCGACTTCGAAGTCGCAGAGAAACAATTACTTTTTTCAAACAATGGCAGTAATAAAGTCTTCAAAATAACTCCGCAATATCCTTTCATTAGTTTCAGAACAGCTTCCACGTTAATTACATTTGTAGTACTTGCCATCTTTGATTGCGTGAGACAGTGTTAACAACTTCTTTAATGCTGGAACTACAATAATACAAATCGTAAATCTTTTGTGAAAAATTGTTGAACAAATGAAAAGTCGGAAGAGCACAGTTATATTGTCTTCAATTTGTTTAAATTGTTAAGAGAAGAAATAATGTTTTGTCATACTCTTATTTTTTGCAACTGACGCGGAAAATTTTTATTTTCCATAAAGATGCTACTTACGATAAGTTACTATTTTAATCCTCATTAATCGCTTGCAACTTCGTTTCATTCATTCATTACAAGGCAAGATTAGTTTATAGAGTAGAATTTATTCCAATTGTTTGTGGATAATGAATAAATTCGCAAAGAGAGGGCTAACAATTAATTTGTGCACTTAATACTAAAGAATGGCACTATGCAGCTTGAAAAGTAAGATGCTTTTAAAACACCGTAATCTTCACAGAAAGCATGTGGCAGTAGAAATCCACGACAATTCGACGGTGTTTATTAAATATCTAGTCGACTCGTTTACGTTCATAGAATCGCCGTACGGTTTAATGAGAGTGCTAACAACAAAGGCAAGCTTACTGCCATTAACAAGCGTGCTCGTAGGTTGTGTTACGCTTGCACGAAACATCATCGAATTCAATATATATATATGTATATATATCTCCACAGCCACGATTCAGTTTTCGTCACAAATCTTAAGGTATCGATGGTATATATTTAGTAGTAATACTATTGAATACATTTTATTGCCAAATGTAATGTAGTAATTGTAAAAAAAATAATATTATTTTATAACAAAAAAATAAACTTGATTCACAAAACATCTGGTTCATCACCATCATTTTCACCACCGCACTTAAGTTTATTATACCAATCATGATGTGTATCTGCTGCATTTTCAAACTCATTTTCATACCATGATTTCGGAAACGACCTGTATAAGTATACAATACAGTATAATGCTCTATACAGTATAATATATACAATTTTCAAAATTGAATAACAGATTGATGTATTTTCATTAAAGTCTCACTGTTACACAACTTGTAACCCAAATCTTAGTTACATGTTCATAAGTAGTAATTAGGAAACTTTATACGGGACCCTGGCTATAGACCTATCAACGACACAGAAAATGGCCGTCAAGATCTTTCTCGAAAGGTACAGTCCTCGTTCATTCCTGCATTCGCGTACACGCACACTCGTTATAGTAAATATAAATTTCATGCTTGCATAATATTGACAAGGATCCATTATTTGCGTATTTTGTATTTAATATAATAATACAGCATGACGGATTCCACGAATCGTTACCATGTATCTCATTTCTTCTAATTACTTTGTTAACGGTATTCATTATCGGCAATCATTCATTCACATGGGTCGTCCGTCAGATTTCGATATTCTGCAATAATATTCACAAAAATCAGTGTTTATCTTAATTCAAATCTGCATTGTAGGTCACTATAAAGAATCACCGAAAGATAATAACTTGTTTTGTATTAAAATGGAACATTCGGTACGGACGTCGGAATATTATATTTATCAATAATGTAAATAAAAATGGAAGATATGTTCTGCGCTTAACAGTCTCAAATTAGCTGCCATTTACAAACCACGTGAATAACATTTAAAATTCTGTGGCCGGGTCAAATAGGTAGTTTATTGTTCGTACAATTTACAACTCTTCGTTCGCATAGTTCACTAATAAACACGTTCATGACCATAATTTTTTTACTGTTTGTTTATTTACAATATTTCATTACGTATAAATCCTTTGTAAAATATAAAACGGGGACTATTCCATTTCTCGGTGAAAAAAAAAACAAATTGTTCCATGTTTCGACTTTTTATCGTGCTCGTTAAATAAAGAAATTTAATTATTAGTTTGTATAAACAATCTATCGATGAATAAACGAATGGACATTATTGTCCTGAACAACATATTCCGGCAACGTTTTACTCTCTTCAGTATTAACCACTTAGCTGTTTTTGACGACGAAGAAATGGCAATATTTTGTGTTACAAATTATATTTGTTTAAATAGCAATTTTGGTGGAAACTAATATATATTCGTAACCTTCGACTTTGTTATCCCGTCCTCTCCCTCTCCGTCTTCAGCTGATAATGTCAG
>CM052146.1:1018176-1035903 GCA_028454255.1 Halictus ligatus | reverse complement strand
AATTTCACGTATAATCATTTTCTCCTCTCTGGGCGTTAACTTCTTTGGACGTCCTGTACGCTTCTTGTTTGTAATATTACCTTCAGTTTTCGACTTTTTTACTATATAAGGTATCGTAGATTTACTTCGATTTATAAAAATTTGCCAATTTCAAGATTTATTTTCATTATGCAACTTCAATATTAATTCACGTTCACATTTACTGGTTTCTGATTTTTTCGTGCTCATGATTAGAATAACTATGAAAGATTATACTCTACGAAATCTGTATGAACCACACGATGTCTCGGAATCGACTAAAGTGTAATGTTTACATTTCAATCACTAGAAATACGCTTCTTGTCTACGCGTTCGAATATTTTTGTGACGTCCGTAAACGCTATGTTTATACTCAATGCCCCGTGAATCCTGTATGTGTTGTCAGATTTTTTTGTAATTTTACTTATACATTCTCAAGACTCCTATGTGTCTTTACTTACAATCTTATTTTGAAAACTTAAACCTAACGAGTGTATTTTATTTGTTAACGATGTAGATTGGAAGCGTTCGAATACTTTCGTGAGCTACTGTACAGTGGATCCAAAAATGTATTTGAACGAGAAATTTCCCATTCTCGAAAAATTGTCGACATTTAAACAATAATAACTTTGTTGAAAAAAATAATACCACAACAAAATTGGACTCATTTTAAAGCTCGAAGCTTCTACTTTTGCCAATCCGTTCTTCATTTTTGTCTAAAATATTTTTGCATGATACAGTGACTGGGAGATTGAAGACTTTTTTTTATCGAAAATGTTACAGACTGAAACGTCTCTCAAAACATTGAACAATTTTTCTCGAGACTAAATCAACGAGACTATCAAAGATTTGAAGCTTCGTATTTACAACGACTCCTTAAAACATGATGTACGATTTTTTTACGTGCTTTTCGTTGTATAAGCAGGTCCCGTCGTTTAATTTTATTAGATTAGATGATATTCATGGTAAAAATCGTCGGAAAGGTGGAAATAAGTAGCTGCATCGAAGGAAAATTTCGTTAATTTTACGTGTTGCGTCACATTAAAATGGCAAATAGAAGCGGAATTAGATCTCTCGGTATCTGAAAGGCGTGTTCAACAAATTTTTACGAACAAGTGAACGATTTGTATGCATTAAAAAAGCTCTTAACGTGCGTTCATAAAGACCGTATGCTTGTAAAGTAGCACGACTCGTTTTTTTGCCAAAAAGTACATGTCCTGGAACGAGGAATGGAAAAACGTCATTTTTCGGACGGAGAGAAGTTTAACCTAGATGGACCAGGTGTTTTTAAGTGTTGTTGATATTGTAGTGCAATAATAAGCCACACGACAGTTCTACGAGTCAAAATTTTGTTGGTTGAAGTGTCAAGGTTTGGTCTTCTTCGCAAAGATGCCAATATGTTGGATATCGATAAAAATGAATTCCCAGAAGTATGCAGACCATCTAGCAGAAGTTTTGATTCCGTTATTGGAAGAACCGAGTTCCGATGAATAATTCAACAGCATGTTTCAACAGTATAACGCGACCGATCACACATCAAAACTAAGCAGGATTTTGCAACAAAAATATTGATTTAATGCAGTGGCCCGTGCCGTTCTCCATACTTCAACCCCATAGAGAACCTTTCGAAAATGCTAGACCGCAAGGTGTACGCAAATGGAAAAGAATTCGCAAACAATAGCGGAGCTTAAAGATAGCTAGATATATCAACTATAGAAATGTTAACTAAAAGTATGAAATTGTTGCCTTTTGAAATGTACTGAGTTATTGCCTAGGACGCCAACTACAAGTTATCTCGTAGAGTGTTTCCTTGTCATAATAAGATTAATAATATTTTTGCGTTAAGAAATGATTCACGTATAAAATGATAAATTATTTAAGAAGAACAGTCTTTTGCGATGATGATTAAATTAAATAGGATTTTTGTCAACGTATTAACGAGTATACAATCGTTAGCATTTCCATGCATCCCTTTATCAGAAATATTTTAAATGAACAAAAAAAAAAAATATTTAAACGATTTTTTTTGTCACAATTTTGTCAAGTGTGTTGTGTAGAGTTTAGTTATTGTAGTCCAATTATTCAATAATCGGTCAATAATAGTCTGCTGTGGATTCGAGGAACAGATGGTTCCGAAAAATTTGTAAGAGTACTTTATATTAGTGTTTTATAATATATGATCAAATATATGATCCGAATCAGCAGGGTGACAATGATTTGGTACAGACCTAGCGACGAATGTCCCTTTAAATTTTGTTTGTTTCGAGGCAAGCACACGATTATGTTCCGTCTCATCGACACGGTCAGGTGGACTGTAGTAGTAAGCTTTTGTCTATACGTATAACTCGGCACAATCAAATTTTGCAAAAATTTTAATAGCTTATACCAAAATAACTATTTGTTTACGACATATGGACCCTTTCAAACTTTTCCTTTTCTCGATGCATAGAAGATTTTGATGTGAAAAAACTTTAACGACAATTTTCTTTGTTATGTTATAAACAATTTTGCGGCAAGTTTCTTTGACAAATGTCTACCGATCCAAAGGTGTAGAATTACCCCTAGGACGGATGACCATTTCTTTTTATACACCCTGTACATCGTAAAAGGACGAGTCAGGTTCTCTAACCGATACTCGACAAACACTGTCGAAAACAATGGTAACTTCGATAAATCTGAATCTTTTAGTAAGACGATAGCAGTATGACGTCTGAGCATCGTTTTCAGCTGTTTACACTCGTCGTGGGCGGATTATAAACGACTCGATACGTTTTTCCCATTCTAATTTGTGTTTTGCAATGAATCGGGCTACCTATCAACACGTATCGAATGGCTGACACGCGCTGTGTGAGTTAGTAAGCTGTGCCATTACAATTCACTGCGTTGCCACTCATTCTAGTCTGATCCCACCGGGACTATGGTTGCTGCTGTAGCTGCTGCTGCTGCTGGTGGTGCTTCTGCTGCTGCTCGGCCGTCGAAAATCCCCGTTTGAATTGCTTCGAAACCGAAGGCATGCCGAGCTAGGGAGAGACCGGAGGGAAAAGACGAAATCGCAAGAGGCTACCGATACGAGTTGCCGCGAATATTGGGTTTACGTTCCAGATCCGATTTTAACGACGTTCAGGGACCATGTATCGGGCTTGTTACTGACTCTTTCCGCAGACAGCAACCTCGGGCTCCTCTCGATTCGACACAAAACGATTTTAATCGGTTGCCCCCCTTTCTCGAACCATGGACGTCGTACTTACAAGTCGTAGAACATATTCAAGTGCGACACGCCGATTTTGATGAAACTTATGGGAGCTATAGTTCTTTGAAAAATATTTGACACGTGTTTTTTTTTATCGGCAGACATCCACTTTGAAGGGGTGAAAACAGCCCTCAAAGTTGGGGGTCAAAACCATATTTTTTGAGATATCTCGGAAACCAGAGGTCGAACAAATTTAAATTTTTTTTTAAATTGTGTGTTTTTCAATGGGAAATGTACTCGCGCAAGAAAATTTTAACAAAAGTTTTTTGTTTAAACAATATATTAAAAATTTGATTTTTTTTTGCAGTTTCTTTTATTTATTGGTAGTTCATTTTAATGTAAACTTGGGTGTGTGATCTTTGATCCAAAATAGGGGATACATGTTTCAGGATTTTCTTTTTTTTTTGCCATTTAACAATAATTAAGCATAATGGAAGATAGTCTTGCACCTGGCGTGCGTAGGAAGGAATTCTGGCTTGTTCCATCGAAATATAAACATTTAGTATAAGCGTGTATAGTATTTTAAACAATACCACTGGGTTATGTGTCGTTTATTGTTTTAAATGGAAATGGAAAATTTAAGAAAATTGTAACTGACAGGAATTTCGATAAAAACAAAAAAAAAATTGATTTCACAGCTCTTTTTACCTGGACCACTGATTATAAATTGAAAAATAGAATTTGTCGATTTATGTCAGTTATATATGTATATGCTGAAAATATCTTCGAAGATGCAAAACGTGGCCACGAGTTAAAAACGGTTGATCATTTTTTACGAAATTATCAAAGTTTAAATGTAGGAAATTTTACGAGAATCCGGCGAATTCAAGACTGATTTAATCGCCTATTACACGAAGACCTTGAGTTGACCTTGAACTAAAAAATCGATATTAAATAGCGATTTTTTTTTATAATAAAACGTTAACAACATCACTGTTCCTAACAATACCAATAAAGTATAATTACTTCTCTCCAATTTTAGCTTTTGTAAACACTGCATAAAAATCGATGTGTATAATAGTCGTGCGTTTTTCGGTCAACTTCGACAATGTACATTTGTCATATTAAAATAAAAATAAATAGGATTAAATAATTTCTATCTTCAAAATTGTGAGTGTATAAAATGTTTAATTCAATTCGTGTATTCTTATTGTCCATAAGTACACTCTTTTGACGAACAAATAGTCTTTTATTTTTTAGGTTTAACATTCGTTTCACATTTTCGTGTTTCATAAGAACATTCACAGAAAATGCCTGGCTTTATATCGAAAAAAAATATGGAAAAAACATTTGGTAAAAATATGTGTTCGTTTGCTTTTTAAAAAATCGCTGGGATAAATCAAGTTGCTTCCTGGATAAATTCGAGTGAACAGCGTATGCGACCGTTTTATTTAAATATCCCATCGCTTTGACGACGGGGTGGAGTATAAAAGTGGTAGTGCACGTAAGAAAATTCATATTATTAACTACACTATTAGCTAAATCGCATAATTCACCCGCGAGTTTCATAGCTCCCGTAATGGCGTCTTTACATGCGCTCGCATATTTTGAGTGACGTGCATAACTTCACTGTGTATCACGATCTAATTCATCAAATGCCGTATTTATGAAAATAAACTAGGTTAGTTGATAAATTTCATACGTATCTTTGCAAGGTTATTTAGCGTTTCTATACGTATATGTAAGAAATAATATCATTAGGCTGCGGAGTTTATGCATTTATGACAAAAATGAATACGTCAAATACAAAATTGAAAAGACATTGGAACGATTTATTATTGGTACATTATTTTCGATTTTTTAAGGTCATTACAAGAGAAAATATAATTTTATTTTTGCATAAAAACCCGCAGTCTAAATAACACACTCTAGTGCCTAATTTATACCCAGATAATCTTATAACTAGACTGCAGAATCTATGCATTCTTACCGAAAATAAGTAGATGTTATTTTTAATCTAATAGAATTATTAAAGGAAAACTGAAACTTCTCAGTGTCTATAGTGTCCAAATAATTTAAAATAATATATAATAATATAGATCTGTAATGCTTCTAATGACTCTAAAGATCCTTAGAATTATTATTTTTATTTAATAAATAGGCCATCACTATCAGTCGTATCACTATTGAGAAACCCGCGGGAAACATGCTCAGCATCCGCTAATTTTAATGAACTGACGAACGATTGACATTTTTCCAAATAACTACAAATGTTTTGCATAAATGAAATCGAATTTTAGTTTGTTTGGATGAACACCTATGTTTCACAATTTGTTAACACCGATAGCTAGACAGAGGATGATTATGCAAAATAAAAATTGTCTTCATCAATTCTGAGAGACAGAGGTCTAACGAAAATGTATTTCCTCTCCGAATAATTTTGATTAGTCGAAAATGTTCACTGTTTTGCATTCCATTCACCCATTTTTGCCATAAATGCATTAAATCCACAGTCCACTAATTACACTTTAAAATTCTCAATTTACGATTATGGAGATTGTTAAGGTATATTTATGGAAAATTATTCAATAAATTGATTTATTTTTTTTTTTTTATTTGGACACAGTATAATAGAATTCGACATACACTTTTTGTTTAGTCTCTATAAATATTTTTTTCTCTATAAATATGTATTAGAATAATAGTATAAAAGATAATTTTTTCATTGCAACTGATACAAAAAAATTGTATGTTCTCTTGAACCAAACGAGCCTTTCCTTCCGTTCAGGGTTAAACTTGTTTACTTGTTCATAATATAATGAAAAAATATATCATTGTCTTTGCCAGAGTTTATAGAGTCGCATAGCTTTCATGGGTACAGCAGAAAACATCCTTACGGTTGTAAAAGTATTTTTTTCAAAATTGAGGGTGTTCCGTTTCTTATGTGGCTTACGTCAATGTATTTTGCCTTTGTTTTATCCTTCCCGCTTAAATTTATTCATTTGTTTTATTTATTATTCAACACGTTGCGAAATTACATCCCCTAAAAATTACCAATATCGAAGTAGAAATTGATCAAAGTAATTAGTTATTTAATCCTTCTACGGGCTACGGATTTTCATGCATTTATATATAAATTGTCTCGGTGAAATATTGCACAATAACAGATTAGAAAAAATTTAAAATATCGGTATGTTGGTCTCAGCGTATTAAAATTAAAGAATGAAATCCTTATCTTATTTTTGCTCCCCGCGATCGATAGAACATTTTTATTTTCCATAAAAATTCACAGTGTAGTAATTAATATTGAACATTTACCGTAGCCTCATTGAGAAAGCATACTTGTAAACATATTAGTACGAAATATTCAAAATGTTTCCTCCATTTCTGGCCTTGTATGAGCTTGAAGGTCATTGTATCTTATACGAATGAATTTGTCTTGACACGCGTTTTCATATGGAATAAAAAATATTACTTTTAAAAAACAAATTATGGTGAACTACATTCTAAATAATAGCGCAAAAAATTACCAACATTGATAGTAAAAAACAGTATCACGTTTACCTCTTTCATTTTTCTCTAATATTTATTTTCGTGTCTCAAAAATGGTGTCCTTCGTTGGAAGTAGTGATTGCTGTGCTCACTCGAAGTAGCTTTTTCTTTTCCAAAAATGTTCGTTGCTGTAGTTGCGTTCTGATTGGTCCATGTTGTTGGTTAATAACTCTTTAACCGTGTCGCGGGAAAAACTTATTTAAAATGACCTTAGGTATCACCCTTGCCAAGGAATGATAACATTTTTGGGACACTCTGTCTAGCTTGAAAATTGAAGAACAAAATCGGCAACTATTTTTGTATCAACCTAACAGTTTGTCTATTTTGGTCGGCAACGGCTTGTAGAAATTTTGCGAAATCTCGGAGTTTCTCTGAGCTTCACCGCGTGACAATGTGCGTGGGTGTCACGATCTTATTCGTCATCCAAGGAATATTGTTCGAGAAGGTTGAGAGAAAATCTGGGAAATCTGGATTTTCTTCTGAGCGAATGCTCCCCGCTCGATGCCACGATTACACAAAACCCCACACACATACACAGCACCTCGTGGGACGTCCTTTCACTTTTACTTGGCGATCGATCCGACCCACGCCCCTATAAACAGCTTGTTCACAGGCCTCGTCGAAGGCTGAATAAAAAGACAAAGATGTATCGACGTGCTTGTGACATTTGCAAGTTTATAGTTCGTCCCGAGGACGTTCAGAGGAGGGTGACGAGTACCTGGGAGAGGTCGACTTTTAACCGACCGCTCGTTACATAACCACCGACAAACCGTATCCCCGGAAAACTTGCTCGACTTTTGCAACCGGAGCCCACGAATGTTCGAGCCTAAACAGAACAAAGTCGTAGGATAACAAACAACTCTTCTGTTCGAAACCGACTACCCGTTTGGGACTTTCAGCTAGAAATTCTTTACGATCCTGATTAAACATTTTCAAACCCGTTCGTTGTTTAACTCATTTCTGGTTCATTTACCTTTTCCTTACAGTTGAAACAATTGTTTGCGAATAAACAAAAGTCGAGTTCAAAGGTTGCTACACGCTTTTCGTAACCGGGGTACCCATATAAATGCGAATCCTAAGTGACGTGTAATTTAACAATAAACCTATAAATAAAGCAATAAATAAAGGGTTGTGAAATGCAATGAAATCGATAAAAAATATGCTATTCTTAAATAAATGACATTTATTAATAAATAGATGGTAAAAATAACAGCACAGAAATTGTAAAAAATGTATCTAGTGCTGTTAAACGCATTATACAGGGTGTCTCGGATAAAAGAGGCCACCTAAATATATCCTTTGTTCTTAATGGAACCGAAGTGGGAATACCATGGAAGAGAAATTTTTTATCCTGTTATTTTTTCATAGTTTTTTAAAGGTCATCGTTATTTTTTACCAGGAAAACTCATATTATTTATTCAATTTTGTAGCGGTTGAAAAAATACATTAGGGTATGTTTAAATCATGACCTTCGGGTGACCTTGAGTATAAAAAATGTGGTAAAACCGTAGGGTAATATTAGAATCACATTTGAACTTACTGTTTATGTTATAAGTGCTCAATGTGATGTCATTGAAAACTCTATAAAAAAATAAGCGGACAAAAGAAATTTCTCGTCCATGGTATTCTCACTTCGATACCATTTAAATTATGCCATAAATATTTCTTATTGCATTAAGAATAAATATAATAAGATTTTTTGGAAATGTTCATCGCATACAGGTTGATTGCAATTTTCGCAAGATTTGCTATGTTCTACATACATATATAACAAGATTATACTACTTTTAGTCTTTCCGTTGAATCACGTGCAATTTGTACAGTAAAATTGTGTCCTTGTGAAATTTTTCGGTTATGAGCAAGAGGTTTAAGGGAGAGTCTCTTATGGTCGAGAACCTTGAAAAAATCGATTTTTCATTTTCGCATTTTCTTAAATCACACATTTCTAAAAATATGTCTGTACGAGATTGCTTGTGAAATAAATAATCTAGTCGTTTTAAAATTCCGTTTGACAGTCTCCAAACTTCTAATGTTGCTGGGAGCTACAAATGATTGAAAATGGTATAAATGGCAATTACAGACTGGAAACTGTGGAAAACTGTCATTTTCATCGCTGCAACTAAATGTCACAAAAAGACATAGGACTACAAAGGATTTAAAAAATGCACCTATTTTAATACGCTTTCAGTAGCAGAAAAAATTTCCGAATCATTTGAAATTCAACATTTATCTTTTTCATCGATCAACGTGCATGTTGGGGAGAGAGTGAAAACAACTCTCGAATTTGGAGTTGAAAAATTGATTTTCTCAAATATGTCGGAAGCAGTGTAGATTAAACTTTTAAAATGCAATTTATATGTAACAATTTCAGACAGGAATACATGGCTATTATGAAAACGAAACTAAAAGTATAACGTTTTACTGAAACAGTCTGAAACAATAAGTTACTTTTTAATATATATATATTTTAAATAAACTATTTTGTCGAAAATTTTCTTACACGGGGTTTTTGAAAATCATATAAATTGCTTTAATTGTCTCGCTGATTTGATAAAAACATTAATTTAGCACAGCTTAAGAATATAAATAATTAAATAAGATCCCGTTGCATTTTTGTGTTTGAACTGAATACAATATAAATATTTCTTGTTAACGTTCAAGCAATTTTTATTCATTAGTCGCGTTTGATGTGCTAGTTTCTTATACAGTTTTTTTTTTCCAGTAATAAATCATTTTGATGTCTTTTTTCTTTGTACGGAAATTCGATTTATCAGGACCTCTGCACAAACATAACGTAGAAGATTTAGTAAATGGAACATTTTAATCCTATTACCAATCCCAGTAGCAAATTATCCTTAAAGCACAATTAACTGGGCGCGTTGAGCTGCTCTGATGCAACCTTTTAATGAGTACCCGTCACCATTGAATGTTGCTCGTCTTTTTCATCGCGCGATTTTTTATGCACGATAACCGATAAAGGACGGTTTCATTAAAACCTGACACAGTTATCACGGAACGAGCTTTGCGTTGTATTTGGCATTCCGTTAATCTAGGTATTTTCGGAATTCGACGAATGGAACCGGAAATGGAGAATCGATCGATAGGCGAAAGTATTAACGGTGACTGCGACGAGTTTCAAACGAATTGATTGTAGAATTCGGCAGAGAAACATCAAACGTTCAAATCTCATATTCCTCAACGTCCTAAACAGAGTTATTTTAAACCCGGCACCGATCTCATATTTTTGTCAGATCCATTTTTGGCTGTGTAACAGGGTGAGTTCTCTAACCTCAATTTTTTATCTTGCACCATTATTGATTTATCCTTTTCATTGATTGTTTTACTTCAACTTATATAGAATTCTAATAATATTACAATCTTATCTTATTCTTATATATTGTTATTGAACTACGGATCTTTAAACAAGATAAAAAGTTTGCAAGTCAATTGTAGAGAACAGAAGGATAACTAAAATGTATTCTTTCTTTTAATCATTTTAATCAGTCGAAAATAATGTAATAAAACTCTTAAATTTGTTCAATATACTCACAGTTTTGTATCACACTTATTCATTTTTTCATAACTGCGTAAAATCCGTAATTTAATTGTTATATTAGATAAGAATCTTGTTGTAATGTTAAAATCTCTACATACTATTCTTATTTATGGATTCCACTTTAGTATTATCAATTTGGTCAAGTATTTTTCGCTCATGTTTAATTTTTCAGTCTAGACGCGTCCGGCATAAGTATACAGTTTTATAACAATAACAATTTTCGATGAAACTTTGAGTACATAGCTTACTTAGTACTACAACGGCATGTTTTAAATTTTCATTATATATACACATAAAAAAGTTAAAATTCGTGGCCCTTATTCTTTGCAATTCCGACCAATAGCAACTTTTACAAAAATTATTTACACATTAGCTAGTAAACTAGTCCTTCTAACATCTCCGAGAAATTCGAGCCGTTTGGTCCAATTTTGAAACAGTTATTTGTTCTTAAATGGTGTATGAATACTTTGTGCACCGACTGTACAGTAGGACGATGATTATCCGAACTAATTGGGGGACAAACTCATCCGGATAAGTGACCTTTGGGATAATAGGTTTGAAAGAATCGTAAGTACGTCATAAATCAGCTGGAAATTCAACACATTGTAAATATGAATGCTCTTTGGCACCCTCTTTACCTATTAAAAAAACAATTAACAATATCTAACACAGTATTATAGTTCAAAATATTGTGAAAAATTACGTTTTCGTGTCCACAAAAATCCTAGTACTTCCGAATTTAGTTCCTTTGACGCGAAACAAGAAAATATTATGAATTTAATAAATATTTTTAAGTGACAAGAAACAAATTCAAAAACACGTATCCCATATTTTTGTTCGTAGATAACAAACGCGAGTTTGCTTAAAAATCGATTAATAATTAGTAAAACAATTGCAGAAAATCTTAAAATTGTTAAGATGTTGAAATTTTTCCTGACATCTTTTTATTTGACTCAATCGAGAACACACATTTAAACAAAAAATTGTTGACAATTTTACTCCATCTGTTGGGTCGGAATGAAAATTCGTAGCGTTTTTAAATTAAAATTTAAATGTTGAATTAAGATATTTCATCACAGACTTATTCAATAACATATTTTCTATTCTGTGATACGACTTCTTGCTATTTTTAGGTAGCTTAAATATTTCAATTTCATCTTTGATTTATAGTTTAAAAATTTACGAACTTTCGTTCCAACTCAATAGCTCCTGAGATATATAAAAAAACATGCTGTCAACTCCCATTTTGCTGGCTGTTTCACCCCTTCAATATCGACGATGGTCCATAAAAAGAAAACAAGTGTGGAATACTTTTCTATGAAGTATCTATCACATCCCTTCGTTACCATTAGATTCACGATGCACTAACAATTACTATTTTACATTATTTCATAATAATACCAAAAATGTAACTGTCCAAATTTTCAGCAATTCCTTCTATAATACAAAGTAATAAATTTGTTGAATAAATGCATCTGCCCAATCTCAACAAATTATAAATTAAAAATATTCGAACCCGTCATATTTAGGAGTCCCGTAAACCTAAT
The DNA here is from genome assembly GCA_028454255.1 of Halictus ligatus. Taxonomy (NCBI): domain Eukaryota; kingdom Metazoa; phylum Arthropoda; class Insecta; order Hymenoptera; family Halictidae; genus Halictus; species Halictus ligatus. Next base: position 1,024,040 of record CM052146.1, on the reverse strand, counting down.
GTTAAAATTGGCTTGCGTAACTTGAATATCTCCCTTGTTAGACGATAAACTGAACTGAAGCATTTGACAGGAAACAGGCGTGTTCTAAAATATAAACGCAATTATGTATGCAGATGATTTATCCTACATATGGATAATAAAACTTCGGATAATCGGCGTTGGGAAAACAAACGTCCGGATAATCGAGGTTCGACTGTAGAGCTGCTCAACGTGCCCATTAGTGAGTGGGGGCATACCACCTCGCAGTAGTAGGGATAATTCCGCACCATTTATCGTCCAGGCCTTGGCGACATATGTAGAGAAAACATACATGCACCTTTGTCCGCAGAGGCGTGGCTTCGCGGCCGCCGTTCTGTGTACGCCTAGAGAAAGAAAATTGTTGCCCGTACGGGCAGTCGGTGGGCCGCTCTGTTCTACTGTACAGTAGCTCACGAAAGTATTCGAACGCTTCCAATCTACATCGTTAACAAATAAAATACACTCGTTAGGTTTAAGTTTTCAAAATAAGATTGTAAGTAAAGACACATAGGAGTCTTGAGAATGTATAAGTAAAATTACAAAAAAATCTGACAACACATACAGGATTCACAGGGCATTGAGTATAAACATACCGTTTACGGACGTCACAAAAGTATTCGAACGCGTAGACAAGAAGCGTATTTCTAGTGATTGAAATATAAACATTACACTTTAGTCGATTCCGAGACATCGTGTGGTTCATACAGATTTCCTAGAGTATAATCTTTCATAGTTATTCTAATCATGAGCACGAAAAAATCGGAAACCAGTCAATGTGAACGTGAATTAATATTGTAGTTGCATAATGAAAATAAATCTTATCTTGAAATTGCCAAATTATTAAATCGAAGTAAATCTACGATACATTATATAGTAAAAAAGTCGAAAACTGAAGGTAATATTACAAACAAGAAGCGTACAGGACGTCCAAAGAAGTTAACGCCCAGAGAGGAGAAAATGATTATACGTGAAATTAAGAAAAATCCAAGCACATCTGCACCAAAACTTGTGGGGATTGTTGCAAATAATTTTGGGAAAGATGTATATCCCGAACTGTGTCGTAGGGTTCTGCGGAGTAATGATTACCATGGAAGAATACCACGAAAAAAGCCATATATCAGTAAAATTAATAAAAAGAAAAGACTAACGTTTGCAAAAATGTATATTGATAAGGATATTTCATTTTGGAATAAAGTTATTTTCTCGGATGAAAGTAAGTTTAATATTTTCGGTTCGGATGGACATCATTATGTGTGGCGAAAGTGCAACACAGCATTGCAAATACAGAATATGATTCCAACTGTGAAACACGGAGGTGGCTCAGTGATGGTATGGGGGTGTATGGTGGCGAATGGAACGGGAAATCTTGTTTTTATTGACGGAATCATGGATAAGTACAAATATCTGAATATTTTGAAACAAAATTTGAAACAAAGTGCAATTAAATTGAACCTATTGGATGATTTCTACTTCCAACAGGACAACGATCCTAAACATACAGCTGGGATTGTAAAAGAATGGATCATATATAATACCCCGCATACACTACAAACTCCTCCGCAAAGCCCTGACATAAATCCTATAGAACATTTATGGGCCGAAATTGCAAGAAAACTTATGAATGTTGACATAACGTCCAAGGAAGTGTTAAAAACCACAATAATGGAAATATGGAATTCCATTGAAAAAAAGACAACGGAAAAACTTGTATATAGTATGGAAAGCCGGCTAATACACGTTACTGATGCCAAAGGAGGACCAACCAGATATTAACATCAAACAATTCAAGATTTATTCGTACGTTCGAATACTTTTGTGACATCCGAAAACGGTGTGTTTATACTCAATGCCTTGTGAATCCCGTATGTGCTGTCAGATTTTTTTGTAATTTTACTTACACATTCTCAAGACTCTTATGTGTCTTTATTTACATTCTTATTTTGAAAACTTAAACCTAACGGGTGTATTTTATTTGTTAACGATGTAGATTGGAAGCGTTCGAATACTTTCGTGAGCTACTGTATATGATTTCAACAAGTTCCATGGTTTTAGAGTTAAACACATCGACGAGAACGGTGCATACTCGATTGCCGCGTGTTTAGTTAATAATTAGACGTTCTGCAAAAATAGTGCGACAGTCTGCTCCATAATCTACGCAATACGAGCAAGGACGACGCAGATGAAAAAGAAAGGACTATACGTCAGAAGATGTTCGATGAGGGACTACGTGACAACCTTGATCCTCGTGACCGTGCACAACAGAGAAAAAAACCAGATAGAAAGAGCGAGACAGCGAGGAGAGGCAACAAGAGAGTGAGATAGAGAGAGAGAGACAGTGGCGGGGAGAGGGAAGGACAGAAAAGGAGAAGAGAGAGTGAGAGAGAAATAGCAACGCCTATTTATAAAGCATTAACGGAGAGTGAAGTTTAATCAGGCTCACAACGTGCCCCGTAGTGCCTCTATTTATTGCTTCTTCGTTGATCAATACGTTAAATGCTGGGATACAAGCAGAGCCATCCATTTACGCGAGCGGGTATTTCGGGTCGAGTGCCGATAAAAGTACACTTCGAACGGTCGCTGTTATTGACGGCACTCGAGCGTTCTGCTATCTCTGCGAGAGGAGAGACCGGTCTATGTTTGATCTCGCGGATTCTTATTTTGAGAGGAAAACGGTTAAGGCGAGCCCGGAGAGCCGGTCGAGCCGGCGTGACGCGATCCGTGGGACACGATCACAACCCGGATCGAAAATCGAAAAATCCGCGGCAATCGACACGCGAAACCGGCTTTTCCGCGCGAACCCACCGGCCCAATCGTTCGACCAGGGTCAGTCAAATATGACCCAGACTTTGTATCCCACAGATCCGTGTCCAGATAAATCCGGCATTTTCGCGGGCAGTCTCGCGAACAAGACGTAAGCAAAGCAAATATAAACGAAGCAATTGTTGGTAACTTGCTAGGTAAGCCATCCAATCAGTGAATAACACGTGGGGAATTGTCAACCGTGAACCGAGAACGCGAACCGTGCAGCAGCAATTACTCGACTCGCTTCATGCCGGACAAAACGCTTGCGGAAATCGTTGCGAGGTTTGACTGCAAGAAGACGCAAGTTTATTACCTAGCTCAGAAACTCGGAAATTCTGACGAACCGGAACAATCAGGGACAAAAAGATATTATACTTTATGTTCCTTTGTGTTTCCATTATGATATCAGAAGAAAATGTACATTATAGTGAACCGATTACTTTGTACACGTACATACATACCTACATACCATACAGTGATAAGAAAAATTGAACTGATGAAAGCATTTTTTCAAAAGAATCATTATTTGTGTTATTTATTGAGTTCGAACGAATGTTCACTTTTAAATTAAGATATTTATTCAATACCATATTTTCCATTCTGTTCTATTACATTTTGCCATTTTTGAGGTTAGTTTAGCATGTTACTGGATAAACCTATGAATAAATATCTTAATTTTATCTTTGAATTATAATTTTGAAATGCTACAATCTTTCGTTCCAACCCAATATAATTATGGCAGGGTCCCAAAAATGTCAAAAAGCGCATGGCTTTACATTTACATATTTTAGCTCGTAAAACGTTTAGTGTACTGACTAAATTTTGCACCAAACCAAAATACTAACGAAAAGATATATTTAATAGTTTGTCCAGAGACAATTGATACAAAACATCAACAATAGTAAGGCCGGGTGTGTTCCGTGACGTCGAGGAGTGTAAACTTAATACACTCGAGCCTCAAGACTCGTATTGTTGACATATATCGAGAATTCACTGTAATTACAAAGTACTAGAAGTTCAATCTGTACTAGTTTTGCGTAAAACAGAACACATCCAAGCAGGTTCAGACTAGTAAAGAGACGTGTTTATTGTATTAAAAGGGAATGTAGTTAAAAATTGTAACATATTTATATTAAGTACGCGAAGACATGGGAAAAACATTTGAATCTTCCAGAAATTTTAAACAATTGCTCGTAAAAGTAATTGAAGAAGAAGTAGACGAGAGTGAAAAAAAGAAGTGAAGAGGAGTGAATAATATAAGATAATTTTTTGGTATATGTGATCATTAAAGATTACAGTGAAAATTAGACAAGAAAAATATACTTGTAACGAAAAAAGTAACTTTATAAACGATTAGTAAAGTAGTCAATTTAATGGCATGTAAAGTTTTAAATCAGTAAGTGTTTATCGCATGTACGAGCTCGGAAGTTTACAATTAATATTCAAGGAGATTTTTGTACAGCTCAAGTTGAGAATATTTTCACTCCTTGTAAAAGCACCGAGCTTCAAAAATCGGTGGTACTTAAATAGAATTTTGAGAAATTGCGTAATTACATACGCACAGAATAATAATAATTTCCCATTTATTTACCGAACAGAGCGATATATGTTACTGTTAATCTTATCCCGTAAATACGAGGTATTTAATTGACTTTCGAAGTACATATGTATATGTAATATTGTACATTTAGTTCACAATTTTAATCGGATTGAACGTGTTAATTATATGAACCATATTTGTAAGTCCTATATATATTTGCTTCAAATACAGAATTGTTTTTATTTGTTTCAGGTATGGTCGTGTGCCTTCTGATCTCGGTTAACGTAAGTTGCATGACGACGAAAACCAACCCTAATAAAACTTTATAAATGTTATGAAAGCAGTAGGATAAGGGACTCAATTACTGTGGGCTGGCAATTATTGTACCTATAATGATTTTACTTACTTTTAAAGCATAATGAATATTAAAAAAGAGATATTAAAAATGTATAGTGTTGTATTGTTAATAATAACAAACGCAAGGTCACACGAAGGTCATAACATTACAGGTCGTTGGATTCGTCTTGACTTTGGCTATCATATAGCGATAACAAAAATATGTCATTCTATTAAAAAAATCTTCGATGACTTTGATGTTTTCCTCTGAAATTTTTTTGTATCATAAAAATCAAGCGAGATATTTTAGATACTCCAGTTAGGTAAGACACACCGTATATATTATATATCCCTTTTGTAATATTCATTATGCTATAAAATAATTGTAATTAGACACAGTAATTGCTGCCCCCATAGTAATTGGGTCCTTTACCCTAGACTAAATTAACCTCTCACAATAAATACGAATCCATAAATTTGTAGCACGTTTGAAACCGTACTCGACTTGTAAATTCTTAATTCTGAATTAACATGGACGCAAATCAGTATTTATTGGGACGACTAGAGAGGTACAAGATTCATATTTAATGTAAAAAAACTTTGAAACGAGGAATATTAGTTGACAAGAAAATAGCACGTGTGAAATAGCACTCAATAACTCCAATAATTTATGCGTTAAATTGTATGATTTAAATAAAAACAGTTCCACAATAAATTTTGATAGGAATATTTATATTAGGAATTGACCTTTTAGTGACACGTTAGAAACAGTATACGGTTTTTAATTACTTCTTGTTAATACACTCAAATTACCTTCTGCCTCTTTACTGTAAGAGCTGCTTTACATTGAGTTTCCAATTTATCGAAGCTATTACCGGAAAAAGTAAAATTTTATCAGGCTCTATCGTCTCGCTCCATTTATATAAGCACACGCCGACGAACTTATCGAACGTCGTGGAAAATTCGAGTTGTTGATGCAAGGGTTCGTGAAACTGTGAGTGGAGAATTCTGCAGGAATTCGAGCACCTTGAAACTTGTGGATACGTGTGTAAGGGTTGTGTCGTTCCCTCTGTTCAACATTCTGGTTCTACGCAACAGCTGACTTGGACAATGCCGATTCTGAGACAGTCCCGAGTGTTTCCGTTATTTGTGTACAGTAGTGCTCACT
>CM052146.1:1002608-1017676 GCA_028454255.1 Halictus ligatus | reverse complement strand
TGTAAATAAAGACACATAAGAGTCTTGAGAATGTGTAAGTAAAATTACAAAAAAATCTGACAGCACATACGGGATTCACAAGGCATTGAGTATAAACATACCGTTTTCGGATGTCACAAAAGTATTCGAACGTACGAATAAATCTTGAATTGTTTGATGTTAATATCTGGTTGGTCCTCCTTTGGCATCAATAACGTGTCTTAGCCGGCTTTCCATACTATATACAAGTTTTTCCGTTGTCTTTTTTTCAATGGAATTCCATATTTCTATTATTTTGGGTTTTAACACTTCCTTGGACGTTATGTCAAAATTCATAAGTTTTCTTGCAATTTCGGCCCATAAATGTTCTATAGGATTTATGTCAGGGCTTTGCGGAGGAGTTTGTAGTGTATGCGGGGTATTATATATGATCCATTACAATCCCAGCTGTATGTTTAGGATCGTTGTCCTGTTGGAAGTAGAAATCATCCAATAGGTTCAATTTAATCGCACTTTGTTTCAAATTTTGTTTCAAAATATTCAGATATTTGTACTTATCCATAATTCCGTCAATAAAAACAAGATTTCCCGTTCCATTCGCCGCCATACACCCCCATACCATCACTGAGCCACCTCCGTGTTTCACAGTTGGAATCATATTCTGTATTTGCAATGCTGTGTTGCACTTTCGCCACACATAATGCTGTCCATCCGAACCGAAAATATTAAACTTACTTTCATCCGAGAAAATAACTTTATTCCAAAATGAAATATCCTTAACAATATACATTTTTGCAAACGTTAGTCTTTTCTTTTTATTAATTTTACTGATATATGGCTTTTTTCGTGGTATTCTTCCATGGTAATCATTACTCCGCAGAACCCTACGACACAGTTCGGGATGTACATCTTTTCCAAAATTATTTGCAACAATCCCCACAAGTTTTGGTGCAGATGTGCTTGGATTTTTCTTAATTTCACGTATAATCATTTTCTCCTCTCCGGGCGATAACTTCTTTGGACGTCATGTACGCTTCTTGTTTGTAATATTACCTTCAGTTTTCGACGTTTTTACTATATAATGTATCGTAGATTTACTTCGATTTAATAATTTGGCAATTTCAAGATAAGATTTATTTTCATTATGCAACTACAATATTAATTCACGTTCACATTTACTGGTTTCTGATTTCTTCGTGCTCATGATTAGAATAACTATGAAAGATTATACTCTACGAAATCTGTATGAACCACGCGATGTCTCGGAATCGACTAAAGTGTAATGTTTACATTTCAATCACTAGGAATACGCTTCTTGTCTACGCGTTCGAATACTTTTGTGACATCCGAAAACGGTATGTTTGTACTCAATGCCCTGTGAATCCTGTATGTGTTGTCAGACTTTTTTGTAATTTTACTTATACATTCTCAAGACTCCTATGTGTCTTTACTCACAATCTTATTTTGAAAACTTAAACCTAACGAGTGTATTTTATTTGTTAACGATGTAGATTGGAAGCGTTCGAATACTTTCGTGAGCTACTGTATGGGGCTATAGAGCAGCGAATAGCCGTTACAGAGCTACAATTTCACAGTAGTGTCTTGATATCAATGCGTTTAACTAAACGTTAAACGGTTTCCTCGTGAATGTCCCGCTGGAGGTGATAAACCGACGCGAAACACAATTTCAATTTTCTCGCTACGAGCTTCGGAAAGAAAGCTCTTTTGATCCTTTGACTTCGGGGTTAACGAGGAACAAGATGTTTGCTCTATGTGACACAGAACTGGTCATAATTGCAACGTTTCGCTGTGAACACCTCGGGGCGTCAACGGCGCGCTACGATAAATTCCAGCAGACGTTGAACGAGCTTATTGTTCGCAATCAAAGTGGTTAAGAAACGAACAAAGGGAGTTCGATGCTGGGTTGATTATGGTTACGGGGGGATTCGAAACATCGGAAGAATCGGGGATTGGTCTGCGAATTAGTTTTCACATCGGCGTTCGCCGTTCTGAACGCGGTTGCGGCTTTCTCCCTTTCTCTCTTCCTCCTTCTCGCTCACTCTCTCGGGTCTGTCGCGGTTCGCAGAGAGTCCGTGCTTGTTTAACTCGGCACTGTTTACCGCATTGCGAGATTATATCATGCTTTATAGTACACTGCAGTGAATGTTTAATGGACTGGTACAATGGCGGGGATATACGCCATAGGTGTGCTACGTACGTAGTGCCTAATGCGCGCCTTATCCTCTCAGATGGCCTTGCTCTTTCGGTTCATCCTCTCTTCTCGTCCTCCTTTCCCTCCCCCTTTTCTTACGGTTACATCCACTTTGCACCTTTCTTCTACCACTTTAGACTTCCATGTAACAGCTTCCATTCGTCCAGTTTGTTTTGTTTCGGGAGAAAACTGCCAAACGGGGCGAGTTAACACTAGAACTACCGAACCAGTCGAAATGACTGGTGGATGATTTTTTCTTTGACAATTAGTAAAACTATAAGGACGTTTTCAAGAGAAATTTTTTAATATTTCTTTTCTTTGGAGTACATGTTACCATACAGATCGTATGAAACCTGAACATATTCAATCTTGCCGTTATTATAAAGGGATAAGTCTAAGTCGCGTTTAGGGCTCAGTGGTTCTAGTGTCAAGGGGCCAGTTTTGAAAAAATTTAATAATTTTCATGATTTTTTTTCAACGTAACGATACGTTTCACGTTATAATTCTTTTTGTAATTGATATAGCTACCTTTTGGCCACACAGAACAATTTTTCATAGAGTTTTAATTATCTGTTTTTTGGTTATGTCTTGTTTGCAATAAACACATCGTTCATTCATATGAAAAGTGACATAAGTCAAAGAAATACTTAAGCTATTTTTTTTTCTCCAGCTCCACATTAGGTTTAACAAATAAAATCGAAAAGTTTACAAAAACTCACCAGAGGACTTATATTTGAACAGGATACTCTTTGATCAAACAAAATATTTGATAACAAGTCGCAGAATTTGGTTTATATAGTAGCGAGTGCCATTTCTTGCTATATATTTTATATTTCTTGCTACATGTAAATATATATATATCAATTTTAATTACTGTATATTTTTTATTTAATATTTTAGATTCACTTACTATATATTTCTTGTTTAATATTTTATATTTAATTACTATGCATTTTTCCTTTTTGATATTGTATATTTAATTACTATGTATTTTTTATTTAATATCTGATAATCACATGAATAGTGTTTTAGAAAATGTCAAAACAAATTCAATGGTGCTATGTCACGAATTTCGAATAACCATGAATGAAGAAATATCGAGTGAATCAAGGGAAACATTATTTTGAGAAATCATTTCGTTTCAATAAAATTACGCGTTGAAAACGGCCTGATCGACGACAATTTTCGCTATCATACAGTACTTCGAATGCCAATCTAATTCCGTATCATATTGAAAAATCATGTGAACAGCGTTTTATCGTACTCGGCATACAATCAACCGCGATAGAATCACGGTGATAGATCGATTGCGAAAGACTTCCGTCGAATTCTGCAAACTGCTACACGTGAACGCGAACAGATTTCACAAATTGCAACAGGAAATCATGTACGACGTCGTTGCGATTGAAACTTTTGTCAAGATGAAGCTGCATTTGGGATCAATTGTTCAGCTTTTTTCAAGTCAGAAACAAATTGTATTATTACGCGTATAAATTGGCACGTAGCCCGTTCTCGGTTGTTTACAAATAACTAAAACGTATTCAACTTTCTAAAATAATCTCCACCGCTTTCGAAGCTTTTATATTATCTTACAAGTAATTAATGAATTTCCAATACGGTGACTGAAAGATTTGAATCGAAGACACATTTATAATTGATTAACTGCGACGGTCACGAATTAATTTGTGCACCTAATAATAAACATTAATGTACCGTGCGTTTCCTTGGAGAATGAACGAAACCGTGAATGGTAAAAGTATTTAATTAGTAATTCAATATTTGATAAAACAACAACAATATAAATAAGGATCGTGATTATGCAATTATGCATACAAAATGATTAATACTTTCTACCTCATTTTTTAAATAAAATATGTAACTTTATTTTATGGCAGGAGGAGTATTCTTATATATAAAACTATTTTATTAGTTTTCTGAAATTTTTTATTCTCTATGGTGTCTTTTAGTATTTTGCAGCATCACGACGTTAACAAACGACGTTTTCTGTAATTATCATTCATAATTTGTGCAGTACGTGCCAAAATTTACCATACTAATATATCAATGTATATTTCTTTATTTACGACAACTTTTAGTTGATCTGACACTATGCAGTAGGAAATTTATTGCAGTATAAATTTTGAATCCGGTTGAACGTGGATAAAACTCTGTTTACATATCGTGATACGAACACATAGTCACTTTGAAAGAACATACATGTACATTTATGTACAAAATAATATAAATAAACCAAAAGATATGAGCATACAAAGTTTATCAGTTTTGTTACTTGAACAATAATAATATTGATAGCAATTTTGAAATATTCATGTGTTCTTATGAATTTTATGATTTTTTGATTGTATCTTTAGTTAAATTTTAACTGCGTTAGGGTATAGTTGTTTAATTACTAGACCCTGCGTTATCAACATTACAAAGTTTTTTAATGTTGTAACGATGAAGTTTCGTTTTGTGGTCAACCGTGTTTAGTTGTTCTTTTTCTCTGTACAATTGCGTCGAAATCAATAAACTGATTATATAGCTTCGAACGGTTCGAGAAAAAGGAAAATCCAATGTTTTTTATATAGATATAAAATTATATTTCTTTAACAAATCAATGTGTAATTCACATTTATTGTATAAACATATTATAACAAAATAAGCTCAAAATTGCGTGTCAACTTACTTTCCGCGTGAGCCTTTTATGCAAACTTAATACTACACGTCTGTTATTCACTGTTTCTTGAACTAAACTAAACAGTAAGCTAGTCGTAGTAAACAATAAGTGATATATAAGGTCAGAGCCTGGAAAAAATGTAAACACTTGGTCTTTCATCAGAAATACACAGTTCTGAAACAATGTCAACATACATTCCGCGGCGACTGTATAGGAACTTAACGGTGGCACAAATATTTTTTCCAGAGAGTGTAGCATTGTAGGATCGAAGCTGGTTCGGTTCTCGATCAGTTTCCTGTAAATTCGGTCGATAGATACGGCGGATACACAGAGAAGCAGGATTTCCCATTTCCATTGCACCCTCTCGATTATTTTCTTTCATCAAGGGGTTTGCCTCTCGACTTTCTCTCGAGTGTTCGTCCCTTTCCCGAACAGAGAAAAAGGATCGAGGGAGAAGCATCCTCTAACTCGTCCTTCCAATCTACTTCTGATTTCTTCTCCTTTAACGTTGTTGGGATTTCCAGATATTTCCGGCATCCATAAGTACGCGTGGACGAGGCGCCTCTTTCGTTTCTCTCTTTCCTCTTTTCACCTTTCCCTGTCGAAACGTGTTTCCCGGATAGTTCAGAAAGAGAAAGAGAGAGAGAGAGAAAGAGAGAGAGAGAGAGAGAGAGGGAGAGAACAGATTCTAGCACAGCCGTTTCTCGTTTTATGTACGTCTTGTTTCAACTTCTCGCCTTCCTCTCCTCCTTCCTTCCCCGGCTGTGTTGACTTTCACGGCTCGCGGAATAAAAATTTTACTCTGTCGGCTTCCGGGATGTTCGTTTTTCGGCTTCCCGCTTTTCAGACTTTACAACTTTCGGTTGCAGGGCCACGCGGCGAATAGGAAGACCTGTGTGCACTGTCCGACCGCCAGACGATGGCCAGGCGAACTGTTTACATACAGTAGCTCACGAAAGTATTCGAACGCTTCCAATCTACATCGTTAACAAATAAAATACACTCGTTAGGTTTAAGTTTTCAAAATAAGATTGTAAGTAAAGACACATAGGAGTCTTGAGAATGTATAAGTAAAATTACCAAAAAAATCTGACAACACATACAGGATTCACAGGGCATTGAGTATAAACATACCGTTTACGGACGTCACCAAAAGTATTCGAACGCGTAGACAAGAAGCGTATTTCTAGTGATTGAAATGTAAACATTACACTTTAGTCGATTCCGAGACATCGTGTGGTTCATACAGATTTCGTAGAGTATAATCTTTCATAGTTATTCTAATCATGAGCACGAAGAAATCAGAAACCAGTAAATGTGAACGTGAATTAATATTGTAGTTGCATAATGAAAATAAATCTTATCTTGAAATTGCGAAATTATTAAATCACCTGATTGTATTTAACATGTCGCAAGTAAGCCGAATGCACGTGGACTAGACAAATTTTAAAAACTCATTTCTCTGGAAAACTAAGCCACCTATCAAAAAATTTTATTGTGTATTTTCAACTCAGTTTTTCATGTAGAATCATCCCCTGCTCGGTTGGACCACCAGTTACGAGACACCCTGTATATTCGCGAATAGACCCGTGTTTTTTACATATATCGAGTAAACACTGTATTGAAGTATTTACAATCAATTATTTTCTATCACCGTCTTTCTAAGTTCGTTTGTCTTACATAATATCGCTACAGATGATTTTGTACGTTATTTCTTCCACATACAGAATTTCTTAAAAGAGAAACAGATAATGAGCATATGAAACAGAGTCTAAAGAGTGAAGAGGATGGGGCAGAATATCTCGATAAAAAACCAACAATCTTTTTCGTCCAGGGCTGAAACGGAATTTAACTTTACAGACAGGTTATGAATGTTCACGCAAACTGCTGATTTTATCGTTTGATTTACAAAAATAAAAAATGGCATTCGAACTGTCTCCTTTCCGGCGACGCGACGGTTTAATAATAATAAAAATGAAACGACAACCTCGCTCAGTTTTATTGAAACTTTCCCGATGCTTTACGCATTTCAAAACCATGAATAAACACACACACACAAACGATTGAACGATTCATGTTCGAGTACTCAAATTTTTATAGAGGACACGACAGTGACCGAGTAAACGTTTTATTAGTTATTTTTCACGTGGAGCAAAAATATTTCTGGATACCCGAGTTGTTTTCTAAACGTCTGCGGTCCAAACGGAATATTAATAATCGCAATTGCGAACCGGGTAGCAGAAACTGCACGTACACGAGCACTAAGGTATTAATTGACAATTTAAACGTCAATAGGCGTTTATTTATACAAGCTAAACGAGAAACGACATTATTCGTGAATATGTCAGGGCATGCGCTTGATGATAAATAAACAGTAATTATAACATATCCCGCGGGAATGTCTTCCTGGGATCTTGTTTGATATTCAACAAAAATCTTTAATTGTTCTCTCTTGCAAATATGGGAATTGCGAGCACGAATGCAAAGCTTGAAATTACTCAAATTACCCGGAAATGCCTCGATCAAAGCCAAAAGCCTGTTTAATCAGTCGCGTTGACGTCATACCGAGCGAAGATGAATGGCTTATTTGGTGGCGCTTTGAATCAGACATATACATTCCTACCGTTCGAACAAAAATTCATGCCCAAGAATCATAGTTGAAGTCCTCGATTAACCCTGGGACTTCACATTCAATTTATCCATATGTTATCCATATGTTATGTTGGCATTTTTTCAATCTTCTTCCTGCCAGAAAACTTAATACAATACTTATCGTTTTCCACAACTTCTTTGCTTTCGATTCTTTTTGTATGAAACTTTACGAACACATTTGTGACATTTCCCGGATTTAGATAAGACGAAACATGACACAATTCTGAGCTTATTTGTTTGTTTTATTATACTGTAAGAGTGTTATTTACTATGTCCAATTATTTGCTATATTAGTGTCAAATCCAGTTACTGCAAGATTATGTTCTTTCTTCCATCAATACACACACGAATAAATACATTTCAGTTGGACATCAATGATCAGATTCTCCTATTTATAATAATATGCTTTCATTAAATATATCACAACATGGACATTATAAAATTGGGTATTCCATACATTACACATACGGCAAGTATCATAATTCAATCATTTTCTACATAAATAGCATAAAGTAATAGCTAGTCAAACAAGTAGAATTGGTAAACCAGTAGTATGAACCAGACGAATTGACCTGGATGTAACCAGATAAATAATACAATTAGCATAGTGCTCATACAAGTATTATAGCTCAGTCACTGCTCATGGCAACCACTGAATATCCAAGTAGTATAGCTCAACTACTGATTCTGCAAGTAGTATAGCTCAACCACTGGATATCCAAGTAGTATAGCTCTACTACTGATTGTGCAAGTAGTATAGCTCAACCACTGGATATCCAAGTAGTACAGCTCAACTACTGATCGTGCAAGTAGTATAGCTCAACCACTGGATATCCAAGTAGTATAGCTCAACTACTGATCGTGCAAGTAGTATAGCTCAACCACTGGATATCCAAGTAGTATAGCTCTACTACTGATCGTGCAAGTAGTATAGCTCAACCACTGGATATCCAAGTAGTACAGCTCAACTACTGATCGTGCAAGTAGTATAGCTCAATCATTGGTCAACCAAGTAGTTTAAATCAATCGTTATCTAATACAAGCAGCTTAAATCAAGCCTTAGTTAAACAAGTAATACATTTATAAGTCAGCCACAGATTAAATGATGTAGTATAGGTTCTTCACAGATGAAACAAGCAGAATACATCTGCAATCTGACCTTTTCGATTCTGTTGCTAAATAATTCTTTTTAAATTTCGCGAATAATAGGGACACGTCTTTTAACACATCTTGATAATACAAATCGAATGATAAATTAGTTAAGTTATTTAAACAACATGACTTATTGCAGTTACTTGTTATTCCTCATATTATTAAATTGTAAATTCGTTCGGTTACAAATATAAAAATGTTCTAATGTTAACAATGTAGTTATGACTCATCGTTAAGATACGTAATCGTGATTGAAATGGAGCCACTTGCAGTAATTGGACACCGAACGTATTTATGTGATGACCGAATATTATTATCATCACCAAATCGAACTAAATATCCACAACCACAGTAAACTGTCAAGACGAAGTATCATTAAAGCTGAAGTAACTCATTTAGAGTTTTCAACAAGCGAAAAATGTTTCCAAAAGCGTGACAAGTAGAAACGAGAAGTTTCATTTGAATTCTTTCGGGACAAAGAACTAACTCCTTAACTCAATACCGTAACTGGATTAATTAAACGGTGGTGAAAAATATGAAACCATGGGGAAAGTGGGTGAAACTAACTTAATAGCAAAAGTAAACGATGTTGCGCACATCACGGCGCCTACATCCTCTTCATTAAACGAAATACATCCTAATTTTACGGCAAAGGGAACGGCTCCGACACGCTACTTTATTTGGTCGGCACGATCTTAAATAGTTTCAATTTTATGCTTCCGTCTACTAGCATGCATTTCCTCGCCGGCCTGGGGATTCTCTCCCCAGCAAAATTTACAGGGGAAGTTGCAAGCTTTCGCTATAAAATATTTAATTAGTTGTCTTAACGACTCACCGGCTTCCTCTTATTCCGCCATGCCAAACTTTTGCGGACTACGCTATGAAAATTTCCCGGCGAAGCTAAATTTTCGCTAAGGTGGTTCGTTTCATTCTCGACGCCCGCTTGATAAAACAACAATAACAGTGATACGAGAAACGGGCGTGATATATGCATACAGGGTGATCAATAGCTGGCGGTACGATCAGAAAACGGGGGGTGATTCTACGGTATAGAAAAAAATTAGTCAGAAATTCAGAATAATATTTTCCCACACGAGGCTTTGTTTTCGAGAAAATTGACATTGAAAATCCGACAAGTTCGCGCGCTTCCGGAGAAGTATATGTAAAAGGATATGGTATATTATGGTATATTCTAGTATATTATGGTATATGCTGGTATATTATGGTCTATTCTAGTATATTATAGTATATTTTGATGTATTCTTGTATATTATGGTACATTCTGATATATTATGGTATATTCTGGTATATTATAGTACATTCTGGTATATTATGGTATATTCTTGTATATTATAGTATATTCTGGTACATTCTGGTATATTATGGTATATTCTGGTATATTATGGTATATTCTTTTATATTATGGTATATTCTACAATATTATATTATATTCTGGTATATTATGGTATATTCTGGTATATTCTGGTATATTATGGTACATTCTGGTATATTATGGTATATTCTGGTCGATTATGGTATATTCTGGTATATTATCGTATATTCTGGTATATTATGATCTATTCCAGCATATTATAGTATATTCTGGTATATTATGGTATATTTTGGTATATTGAGGTATATTACGCTATATTCTTTTATATTATAGTATATTCTTGTATATTCTAGTATATTTTGGAATATTATTGTTAATTATGGTATATTGTGGTTTATTATGGTCTGTTCGAGTATATTATAGTATATTCTTGTATATTCTGGTATATTGTGGTATATTCTGGGATATTATGGTATATTCTCGTATATTATAGTATATGCTGGTACATTATGGTATATTCCAGTATATTATGGTATATTCTGTTATATATATAATATATATAATTATATATATATATATATAACACATCAGTGCAACTGTATTTTCCAATTCATACCCCTAACTGATATAAGAATATTTAAGTTATTTTTTCGTCTATATATCCTTCTATTTCTATATATCCTCCTCTTCTTTCAAATCTTTCGAGATTTGATACTGTTGAGCTTTAAATCTCGCGCTCCAGCAACGTCAAGTGAACATGTCACGATCGATGAACGATCGATTCCCCTTGGCGACATATATAGAGAATACGCTGTATACAATAAACTAAATACAAAAATTTATTTCCTAAAAGGTACTGTTCTGTTTATTTAATCCCACGCTAAACGAAAGTAGACCGATGATAAAATCGTGTGACACTCGATACCTTTGTAATCTAATTGTATTTATTTGTATTTCTAATTTTACAAATATAGTACAGCATATTTATTATTAGATAAAATATATTGTTTGTATCTCTTGAAAATAATGTCGAGATTATAGGGCAACACGATAAATCGACGACAGAAACTAAATCTGAAAAATATTCATATAGAGTGATTCAGTTACACCGTCAGTTACCGGTCAGCCTGTATATTCCCGCTGATACGATTTCAAAGGAATTACTTTTATAAACAGTATCCTTCTCTCTGGCCCATTACTAATGCCTTTAATCCGCGTGCGTGTTGAACACAACCGAAATGTTTTTCCAATACTCATATCAATTTCCGGGATATAGGCTTTGAGTGTTAATGCGATAACGGTAAAAAATATACACGGAGAGAAAAAAAACAAATACTCCCGCGTTCAAAAATCATATAATCATTCTCCGATAACGTGTCGCTTGTCCGTGATACTCGAAATTTCCATGCGAAAATAGCGTAACTCGTCCAGTGATACGTTGGTGACAGTTTATAGCAAAATTCGTAACCGATGTGATGCTGCTCATGTTTCCAATAACGTATGAATACCTACGGCTAGATCTACAGGGTGTCCAGGGTTTAAAGTGTCCAAATTTTCAGTATATTCTAGACGTCTAGACAAGGAAGAAATGTTACATAGACATTGTTTAACGCTTTATTAAAAAGTTATAAACAAATATACAGACTTCAAAGGGAATAGTTAAGCAATATTTATGTTCAAGTAATTATATTTAGTATTGCTATTCGCTGTCATTAAATAACTACTAATTTTATTACTGATACTAATTTTATTACTGAACTCGTAGGTGCAACTAATATTCCACTTCAAACTGGCCACCGTCTTTAACAATATGTAAGATTGACAGCGTTTCAATTTTTTTCGACAGCGTTGAAACTTTCTAAAAGTTCCTCATACATAAATGTCAAATGGCGTGAGATTCCCTATTTTTGTTTATAACTTTTCAATAAAGCGTCGTAAAACGTATGTTTCTATAACATTGTTTTCTTATTTAGAGCCATAGAGTATACTGACAAAGTTTGTCACGTTAAACCTGAGGCACCCTATATACCCTAAGTAATCTGGAATACAGAAGTAAAAGAAATCCGTCAAAAGAAAAGATCAGGAATCCGTACAGTATCACTCAAAACCATTCAATGTATAGTGATATCTCGATATGTTTCGAGACAGAAATACTAATTCAATGATAAAAATGTTTTTTGACAATTTTTATGAAACTGTTCTACCAACATATTCATGACACTTTTGTGACTGAAATGATACCAAACAAGACAAAATTTTAATTGTATTAATTAATGGGACATAAGTGTTTGGTAATAGAAAGGGTACTTGGCTACAGTGTTAGGTTACAGTGTGTATAATATTTTAGATTCACCTGTTTGCATGTGAAACACTTACGATACAGAAAGATTCAATTACTATTGCTTCGGATAATCGAGGTTCTACTGAAACATGAATAAAACAAATAAATGTGATCCAAATTGTATCGTTTTTGGGCAGATTTCAATCAGAAAAATGTCGCAAGTATGTTAGTGAAAGTTCAATAAAACAATTCAGAACGAAAATATTTCGACATTTTTCATGAATATCATCAAAAATGTTGAAATATATTATCGTGAAATTTTGTAATTTTTCATGATGTAGATAGATTTTGCCACCTTACTTTTCAAAATAAATTGAAAAAATAAATTGGTAGCGTTAGAACGTCTTGAACTCTTTCAACATATTTGAATATTCATACAAAAATATACCGTTGAATTTGTAACAGACATTCCTAAAACAAATCAAACTTCGAAAAAACAGACATTCTGAAAAACGGCTTTCGGATTCACTTTCAGTGATTAAAATTTCAAATTAAAACTTGTGTTGGTCGGTGTAATATTCTTGAAAGCTTTTGATGCTTCTAATGAGAATTATGTACAAACTGAATTATGTTAACCAATTCACAATCGTTTCCAGCCATGTCCTATGCTCATAACGTAAAATAATTGCTGCCGGGACCAATTGTCGCTGGTTTATTTCCAATTGTAAATAATTCGAAAACTAATCGACAGTTACTTTTGCTGTCGACTTATTTCGGCACATAGGATAATCTCCTAAAAAGATGGCCACCTGTACTCGAACACTGTCGTTACACGTGTCGTTATACTTAATCCAAAAAGCTTTTCGAAACGAGTAACGCCGTTATTTAATCGATTTCGCGATTTTAAGCGTCACAGGGGATTAACTCTAATTGTGATACGAGTCTTCCGTTCGTTTGCGAGATTGTCAACGGTGCTTATTATTTTACAGAATCGGCTCACTGATCGGTCGCGCCCGATCGTGTTACCGAGCGTTTACGAGCATTCCGTTTTGCGAGCCACTTGCGCGCACGCAACATGGCCGACGCGACGGAGAATCCACTTTAATTGCGAAAACGATTTCGGATTGTACCCGCAATTCTTTCGCGAGTTCCGTCGCAAAATGGTTCGACAAATTCGCGTTTTAATCGGGCGCGTGTCGCGTCGCGTCGCGTTTTCAACAGGTTCGACGCTGCGACGCGCGACGACGCCATCAGCATCGCGCGAGCATAAATACCAAAGCGCGAGGTGGAAATTTCACGATATATTGTCAACTTGTCAACGCTCGCTGCAATGGCCGAATTCTCCTCTTTTCGTCGTTCGGAATTTCGAATGTCACAGACAAATATCTCGTTATTGGTAAATTATTGGACGACTTCCAAGCGGCACGGTATACTTTACATCCCGAATTGTGCGTCGGATTCCCGGGTTTTAAGTGACAGACTGCGCGCCGAGGATATTAGATTTTCGATGCTGAATCCTAAATTTTCTGTCTGTTCCCCCCTTAGATATTGAATTCTACGAGGTGCTCCAACTTCTGCATGACCTACCGGGCATTCGCAGAAATCTAACAAACAAAGTTGTTAACGCACTGCGGAGTTTATAAATTTATGACTTATCATAAACGCATCACTTCGAAATTGGTGTGTGCGATTTCGAACGGTGGAAAGATTAAGGTGAAAACAAGTAGGTTTTAAGAATTTTTTTCGGAATAACCATTGGACGTGTGGGTCTAGATTTTTTGGGAGTGTAAACAGATAGTCTTGAAATACAGAAAGTTTTTTTTTTTAGTTTAATTCTTCTTATTACTTAGTGTATACTGCGCACGTTTTTCGAAGCTGTGTTTTCAAACTGGTGCGCGTGACAACTAAAACACCGATGAAGTAATCAACTTCGAATGAAGCTCATTAATTTCTTTTTAACAATACCCTGGAATTTTTCCAACTTTTCCAACAATGTTTATTGTACATAAAGATTCGCAGTCTAATTGTGTTGAGCGACATCATCAGAATTTGTGTCGTTACAGCATAATAAATGTTTTAGGAATACTTATATTTCCTGATATACAAAACGGCACTTTAAATATGTAGGAACGCCAAACATCAGTTGCTATTGCTTTTTAAAAATAACAATAACGCATTTATTCAGAACCTTGTGTTTGTTATAATTAGACTGCGAATTTTATTAAAAATAAAAATTGTTTGCATTAATTTTAAGATACAGGAGCCACATAGATGTTCAGTTCTATTCTCAATTATTTTTAATGAATTCAAAATAATGCAATATTTTTTAAATGCTTCAAATGTTTCTATTATCAGGTATTTTATATACATATTCTTGTCATAAGTGTAAAAAATCCACAATCTATTCATAACATACGTCTGAATAAGTCCAACAATTTTCTGCAAAATCATTTTTACGATCTTCGTAATTGTAAAATGAAAACTTTGAATTCCTTTGTGTACAAATGTCTTCGTCAATTTATTGTTCATTTACAAACAACCAAAATATTAACAACAACCATAATAACAACCATAATATTTGATATTCAAATCTTGTTAACAATCTGCATAATTGTCTGTACATTTAGATCTCGTTACAACTAATGAACAGAATAAAACATTTAATTTAAAGAAAAGTTACAATTGATTAATTAGAGGACCACGAATTAATTTGCAAACCTAATAGAACGTTGTGATAATTTCAAGAAGCATAAAATAAAGTGTTTAAAGCAATAAAAGTGTT
>CM052146.1:986002-1002108 GCA_028454255.1 Halictus ligatus | reverse complement strand
GCATTAATCCCTTGCGAATGATCTCTCGCGCGTCATGCGTTACACAGGACGTTTCACCTAACTTGATTACCTGCAATAGCTACTAAACCGTACACTTTATGAAAATTTTAAAACGTGGAATTTAACACTGAAACCACCGAATCCTAAACGAGTGTCTAGAATTGTCTGTACATTATGGACGGATCTGCGCTACGATCGAGAGTGGGACACTGTTATTTTGAGCTATTCAGGGGCCAAGAGTAATCGCGTGACTTTTGCAGAGTCAACAGGTCGGTAACTGCTGTATAATTTCCGTTCACAGCTTTCAGACACTGACTTAAGATCCGTCTTTGTCTTAAGTGTCTCGTTTCGAAACGGGAGAAACAGACCAACTGTGCTCCACTCTATGAGGATTGACGCATCGCTGGTCAACACTCAGTCAGCAGAAAGGCGACACCAGTTTCGGGGACAGATCCTTGAACAAGGGATCTTCGTGGAGCGTCCTGCGAGGTTTATGTAAGAAAATTAAATCACAGCGTCAATAGGCATGGCACAAGTTTGGATGACGCCCTGAATTAGTAATTGGTCGCCTGTCTACCTTTGCCAAAGACCTTTTCCCGATCTGTTGGTAGGGATTGGTACGACAACTAGATTGAGAATACAGTGTTCAATCGATATATGTCGAAACCACGGGTCTAGACACGGACATATATTGGCTAGGAGATACTATTGTTTGATCCACGTGACCTTACATTCCTTGGCGACCGAAGTCTCTCGAGCGTCTTGGTCCCTCACGGGATATACCCCGCAGCAGTGGGGATAGTTCTAGGACTTTTATCGGCTATGCATTTGGTACATACAGTAGCATACAGTCGTTTACAAATAATACACTTTTCGGTATTATATTAAATTTTTACCTATTGGAGTTCAATTAATAAAGATCTCGATCATTGAAAATCTCCTTTTACATTATAATCCCAAACGGAATTATGAGATGATATTACTGTGGATGACTTGTTGGTTCACAATTACGTCTTCAGCCATGAACCATAGACTTTCAAAAAATAATAAAATAATCGCCGGTATATATGGTAAGAATATCATATACTTCAGACCTTCTTTACTAGTTTTACTAGTCTGTAGAAATGGGGCACAATAACAGTAATAATTAGGGAAAAGTTGTTCCGAATGATAAACTTGGTAACATACTTCAAGGTTATCAAAATCGGTGAGGGGGGGGGGGGGGGTCAACTTCTAAATAATTTTCCAAAATTGACAGAGATTATCGTGTTGTCAGTCAAATATTCTGTAACTTTTTTCTCTCCCATTTTTCTTTTTTGTTTTTTAAATAACGTTTACGAGAAAAAATCTGGTCCAACTTACCGCGAGCACTCTGTATAGTAGCAACAGAATCTTATTCTGTATTTGCAATGCTGTGTTGCACTTTCGCCACACATAATGCTGTCCTTCCGAACCGAAAATATTAAACTTACTTTCATCCGAGAAAATAACTTTATTCCAAAATGAAATATCCTTATCAATATTCATTTTCGCAAACGTTAGTCTTTTCTTTTTATTAATTTTACTGATATATGGCTTTTTTCATGGTATCTGCAATTGTACAGAATAGTGTTTTAGACGAAGAACATTGTTTAGCAGACAAAAAACATGAAAATTGGCATGGAGGCAGATTAGCCATGCATATTCTGCTAGACCCGTCTCTGTGTCAATAGCAAGAAATAAGAACTAAAGCCGAAACTTTGCTTTTTCTTTCTAATCAGTTTATAATATGTCCATTATCAATTGTTTTAATCTTCCTACTTTTTTCAATTTCGCCGTCTTAGTCTTATTGTAAGAGATATGAAAGTAAATCACGATTATTTTTGTACTAAATTTTTCAAGAATCAAAAATTCGATGATCAAATTATTTTTGGATTCACCGTACAGAGGAAATATCATTATGTGGAATAGAACTTTCGATTCGGGCGAGCGGAGAACTCCGAGTGATATGTTCCCTTTTCGTAGGAGGAATACGGTTTAGGTCAAAGAACACACTTCAGTGAAAAAGTGCGGAACCGTTTCCTCGCACTTTCGCATAAACCTCCGACGGCATTGCCTCCGCGCTTCGATTTACATCGACCTCTTAGCGGCGGTTAAATCTTCAAAACGTTCCCGTTCTTTAGCCGTCGGGGAACTTTCTTCAATTCGGCGAACAGATGTCAGTCCCGCGGAATAAGATCCGAACGATAGGTCCACTGCGAACGCGCAGTTTCCATCTCCTGTCGGAAATCGTTTCGTTCGCAGACGCCAGTGTGAAAATAATTGAACTCGAACAACTTTTAATAGCGGAACCTAACATTAATTCAACCGCTTCCACTTGGTATTCGAACCGGCAACGAAAAATTAATAGTTCTCGGATCTATAATCAGAAAGTTTCGTCGTTCTATATGCGACCCCATTTATTCCGGAGCTGAATGTAGAACGAGAATTTCCTCCCGTAAAATTAATGTAAAGACATCGTTGAACGTTTGCATTGACACTGGAAACTACTCGACGCTTGGCAATCAATGTTGCCATCAAGTGGAAGCAGGGACCATATAACTGTTATAACGAAAAAGAAGAAAGTCACGGAATAACAAGTATTTCATCGGCTAAAATCGTATTGGTTGCCAATAACGATTATATGTAACAGACAATTTTTTTTCTCTTTTGCTAAATGTTATCATTCAGAGAAATTCATTTCGATCGCTTATAACAGTTATCCTACAATAGTGTCGCTCTGTCCTCGGAAGTTCTCTGATAGGACTGTAAGTGTACGTACGTATTTGTGTATATATATATTAAAATGTGTAAAAAGAGTAAACTTTATTGCATGTCACGTATATATTGGACACATTTTTGAAAAATATATATATGCAAAAGAACACCGCTGTGCTGCATGTTGTAAGAAACCACAAAAATAGCGTGCATGGTGATTAATTTTAAGCCGATAAAGCGTTGGCGCATTTGAGTGAAAAACACAAAAGACGGTATAAAAAGCTAAAAATGTAAACATCCACGTAGAACTCATAATTAAAAACCAATACGCTCTTTATTTCGTACCTTTAATACTTTAAGAAGCTACCGGCACCTAACATACTGTGAATCATTCGGATATCAGCGCATTAAACATTTGTTCATTTATAGGAAGACTATAGCAAACAAACCCTCACCGTGCAGTGGGAATTAGAGACTCGACATACTTTATATCGTTGAAAAGTCTTTAATCGCATGTGCATATGAGATAATGGAATATAGTGAATAATACAGCGATCATGTAACCTACGTTCAGCAGTAAATATAGTAAGGGAAAGACAACGAAGGATTAAACCCGTCGAAATTAAAATCCTCACAGCCCTCTTAATTCGCTGTCAGTCATTTCGTATCGTTTACATTAATCCCTCAGATTCCGACGAAGGTAAAATAAGGTCTCACGTTATTATCACTTAAAGCACACTGTATATAGGATTAGGTATCGCGGTATTAACCGTCCCGTTTACGCGAGAATTCTTCAGAAACTCCGCATTTCCCCGACAAAAGTCAAACATTTAAATGTCGCCACGGACGCTGTAATTCCAGGCGAGACCGTTCAGCTGTTTCAACTGTTTCATATTTTCAGCTGTTTCATATTTTATTGAACGCTCTTTTATTCCGACAGCAGCCTCGAAATAAAGATACTACGATTCCTCGCCGGAAATCTAATGCAAAATGCGCGCAACGGATAAATTGGAAGAAACTTACCATACGTTACTGGTCGTCAATTTGGTTGGTGCAACAATAATTACGGTTTTTGTGCTTGAACTTTGAAGCTGTACAGGGTGTCCCAAACATGTTGTGTTTCCTTGGGAGCGGTGATTCCTGAGGCAATTCGAAGTATATTTTCCTTTGCGGAAATATTTTTCGCGGCTTTGTTACGAAGTTATTCACTAAAAACGAGAACCAATCAGAGCTTAGCTAATGCCGACGTCATGCTTAGCGGGATCTGTCGCTAATTGTAAGCCGGACTCCGTTTGCTGTAGCCACGCTGTAATTGGTCCGTGTTTTTCGTTAAGAAATCATTAACAAAACAGCGGAGAACATTTTCGTAAAGGAAAAAGTTGCAAATTTGGGAGACCCTGTATAATAAACGGCATTTCGTGGACTGATTTATTATTATTAGACTGCGGATTTTATGCGTTCATTACAAAAGTGAGTAGGATAAATTTAAAATACTAAAGAGATTAAAAACATTTAGAAAAAATTATTAAAAGAAGAAAGACATTTCTATTTTACTCTTGTCGCTTGCAATTCGGGCACGTCATTATTATTTTGCATACGGGACCGTAGTCTATTTAATATTTATCATCATCGTTTGTGCACTATCAATATTACCATGTAAATATGCACAATCTGTTCATACATATTTTTTTTTCTTCATAATGATGTGTTGTGATTTTTATCAAGTATATGAGAATTATATAATTATAGTTTCTTGTATATTAATTCAATCGTCTTTATTTTATATTAATGGTGCATTCTCTGAACATTCTATAAGACTCAGAAAAGTTACCCAAGTGTTTTTTAGTTTCTGATCGAATTTTAAGAAATTTTGAAGATAGGTGTACAATAAAAATTCTTTTCGACGTCATAGAAAATATTTACTACTGTTATTGAAAGCCTTAACAGACAAAACTGTATGATGCCGGGCCGTGAAAGTCTCAAATCTCTAATTTATTAATATGTTGTATGTCGGATTACAATTCCACAATCACTCGCAAAATAAAAATTATTTCATTAATAAAACGAACCTTAATTTCTTAGACTTGGTTAAGATGCAGTGTCACTCATGCTGATTCAGCTAAGTGTGCCTTGGTTTATGAAAAAATGGCTGAAACAAAATATATACGATTTCAAGAGTAGCATACAATGTAATAATTAATTTGTCCTGCTTTGCTTTTTTATCGAGATATGAAGGTCGCCTTGAGCTTCTTTATTGTAAAGGGCAAATTTAAATTTTGAATATGCAGCCAACATGTTACGCAAAATTGAAATTTGTTGAACCATGTGACGACTTAAAGAAATGGTAATCAGAGTTTAATATAAAATTTAAAAAATGTGTATTAGATAAAACTCTTTTATCTTAACATATTTAGCTCTATTTTTCTCCAAATACGATAATATAATATAATCGTATAATAAGATGTGCATATTACTGTTGAAGAATAAGCTCTCTTATTCTCCAAGCGTTTGCAAATGGCAGGAAATTAGTAAGTTTGACCTGACGACTGTTGATTTATAAAAGTTCTGCCGAATGATTAGAAAAATTTTTCTATTTATTGCCCCCGAAAATCTACCATCTGCACGGTGGCAGATTTACAAGATTTTTATTCCCCCAGGTGGTGACGATGACCCGGTAGATCTCGATTCGAAGAGAAGAAATATTACAGCGTTCCGATCGATGCTCGTAAATATTACTTCCGTATCGAGTGAATTGATGCTGCATATGAAAACCAAAAGGATTCTGTGTCATGGTGACCGACAATTTTTCGGGGCTTTCTAATATTCAGTGCAATATTATTTAGAATCCTCCTTACTACCAACGCAATCGATCTTCAATGCTATTAATAATTAAGTAGAAGATTTGACATTTGTTCAATATCCTCTACTATTAGCCATATCGAATGTCAGAATAATTATATTATGTTAAAAAAAAATAACAGCACGTAGATCATTAAAAAATATGTTCTCTCTACTAAAATTAAATTCCCTTGTCCGCTTCTTCAAAAAGTTTCGTTTTCTTCAGATGTGTAAAAGTATATTTGCTCGTTCTAAGTATAACAATATTTGAAGACATGTAAGTACTGTAACTATTATATTTAATATATGTTATAACATATTTGACATATAATTTGTGTATTCGTCTATACATACGAATTACTAGACAGCAAATTTTTATAGAAAATAACAATTGTCTGAGTCAGATTTAAGAAAAGACAGCTAAATAAAAATATATTTCATTGTTTAATACGATATTCACCGTTGAATGTTTCCAAATCCTTTTAATACTTTTAAAATTCTGCGTTCATTGTCATTATTGTATAAAATCTACAGTCTACCAATTACTTTTCACACGTTCAAAATGCAATCGAACTGGAGTTGAAAAAGTATTTTCTGTTATTTACAGTGATAAAAATAACTCATCTCTGTTGAACATGTTACTCTGCATAAATTAATATAACCATATTTGAGTTATTCATAGATCATTATTTTAGATTATTAATACTATTTGAACTCTTTAAAAGATTTGCTAATTATCTACTTCCACCATCACGGTTTTTATTATGTAATTTGCTTAGTATATCCTAATTATCGTAAAATTACATTACTAAGGATCATAATAGTATACATAGTCGAAATTCAACCAGTTTTATCAGCGTTGGTATTAAACATAACCCAAAATTGTTATCCACGAACATATTTACATAAAATTAAGCCGCTGCCAGCATCTGATTAGCATCTGCGTTTAATCATTAGCTAAATGAATATTGTTTGCCAATTTTTATTTCACTTTATTTCATTTTTACTTTATTTTATTTTAAATTTTATTTAAATTTTATTTTATTTTATTACTCATATATTTTATTACTTTTATTTTATATTTTAGAATATGCATCGACCAGATGACGTCGAAGAGACGAAAATCATTTGATGTATGATAGTAATTACACATAATTTGCTCAACAAGCTATTTTTTTATCTGGTAAGGATTTTCGCATAAAAGCCAAATCAATTTCACTTTTATATATATATTGTAAACTATAGCATTTTCCTTCAAATCATTAGAAATTCTTTTCGGTTAAAAGATTTGACCATACAGTCATAGTTGATTAACTGTAAGCACTAAAAATTAATTTGTATAATACAATAAATACGGGTCAAACATTCTCCAAAGCTTCGTAACATTCTTTGTAACTCGCAGATGAAGTATTCTCGTTCAATTAAGCATTCGCCGATACGTCAACAATTATTCGTTTTATATTTTCAAGCAGATTATGCGCGCGGTCGGCAGAAATGAACAGCAACCAATTCCAGATGCATCGAATTCTTCGCCGTTTCGAAAGTGCACGCACGCGAGTTGTCCGCCATTTAAATGAGCTTCTGAATAATGTAACAGGCAAACGCGAGTCACTCGACTAAATGTATCGGTATCGTAATAGGTGTGAATTCGTCGAGATAAATTTGCCTCGCAGCTGTAATTTCAATCGTGATTGCATATTAAACGTATCCAGAAAAGAGTGGACTAGACGAAGTTCGTCATTCTTCATAGTCGGTGAACAATTTCGTATATTCAAGGAAAAACGATCGAATTAAAAGAACTATTTCGGCAGACATAACGTAAGATTTACGTAAGACGTAAATTTCTGAAAGAATTATTGATATAGAAGGTTAAATTTTTGATTAATTATAAAATAACTGTAATCTATCTGACTGCTATTTTCTCTATTCTAAGATTTCCATTTAGAACTATTTTCTGTTTCCAAGAAAATAAAAGTTTTTTATTTACACGCATTTATTATATGGAATGAAAGTTTTACTTAATGTTATACACTACGTTTTGTAACTAAGTGCAACGTTTACTATATATATAAACAAATAGACACACATATAGTATGTCTGTATAAATAAAAAACTTCAAATTTCTCGAAAATGTGAAGTGGATACATTTGGAATTGAAACCACGAACCGTTAGATTAATGAAATGACATCAAAATTACAATATACTTTATCTTTCATCTTGCTTTCCTTAAGTGCTACAAATTAAAAAGATACTCCTAAATTTTGTATTTACCCTTAAATATCTGTTTAAAGCTATGTGATCCACCAGAACTTTTATTACTCTTCTGTTAAATATAAAATAATTGTTAGAACTGAACTCCTATAAAGTTAGAGTATTAATGTAGAAAGTTAACTTAGAATGAAAACGAAATACTCTGAAAGGTAGAAGTTAAATGAATAAGATTTCTTAGGAATTTAATTCGTCCCCTGATTAAAATGATAAATTCTGTGTATCCAATAAATAAGAAAGAACTCTGGAATTAACAAAAGACCACTGCTTTAATTAAAAATAATTTACCATCAATACAGCTGAAGTTCTCTTTTCGATTCGACGCGCTTTCAATGCAAAGTTCTCTCAATTAGTGGCATAATTAGTACAAAGAAATTGTGACGATACAGGAAATTGGCGAATAGACTGGAAGTGTTTTCATGCAAAAGCCTTCCCAGGCACAAATGGCTGATGATTGGATTGTGGTAAGTTAACGTCATTATGCACCCTTGTTGTCGTAATTAGCGAATTCACCTGTGTTCGGGAATAGAAACTAAAAAAACCTAACGCTCTTCTTATGAAATCTATAATCGATCAAACAGTGTATGACTATATGCTCGCAATAGAGATTCGCCACCGATAAGAAATCTCAGAACAATTATTTATTTTTAGATTTATTTTTAGATTAGACTACTATTAGATGTGATGCATCCATTACAAGAATTAATAGGTTAAGTACAAAACTGAAAAGACATTAAAAGAATTTAAGAACAATATTATATTATTTTCAATTTTTTTAGTTGAGACAATGCCACGTAGAATGTTTGAAGTTATTAGAAACAAAGGAGGACCAACTAAGTATTAAATTATTTTTATTTCTCTATTTACTAAATTCTTTATGCAAAAATATATTTCGGCCACTGTATATAGTCACATCCTGTACTCGGTACAGTTAGTGTTAGTATTCAAAACATTGATTTTCCATCAGTGGCTCTGTGATCGTAAAAGAAGAGTAATAAATAGTCAAATATGGTCCATCTGACGTTTAAAGAGACATCAAACAGTAGATCGAAGCACGTTCTTTTTCTGTAAGACTCGAAATTCCTCGTTTCTGTTCCCGCGTTACTCGTGTCACGGGAAGTCACCTCTGCTGAAAGTACTTAGGAGAACTTTTCGCCACTATTACCCCGTGATTTTCATCGTCGGAACTGAGCCGCGGTTGACAATCGATTATTCAAATTACATGCTCAATTTGAATGTTAAAACCGAGGAATGACTCGGTAGCCGAGCGGGCGAGCGTAAAAAGTAGGAGTGGACTTGACGTTATCGTTGCTTTTTATTGGATTATAACTGACCGACACTGAATAGCTGAAAGCAATTTAAATTATACTTTACGGACTTTAATTACGCCTCGCTGTTCGGTTCAATTTATCCACGCTTTTGACTCTACAGCGTGCACGATAAGTGGAGCAAAAGTATGCAACCCATCGATACAAGTGAAACAAATAACCGTATGATCGTGCACATGAAACAAACCTGCAGCTCTTGGTGCAAATATGGTGGACGGTGGATCTTTACGTGTAATTAAGCTTCCCCGATGGAATTTAAAGGGACTCGAGTTCGATGGAAATTCATTTGCCGCATTTAACATTTCAATTATGTCAAGATTTAATTTAGTTGCGTTTTATTGTACTCCGTCCAAGTTTGCTTGATATAAACAATAAAAATTCGCAGGATTATTAGCATCAAGATTGTGCCACGTCATGGGTGACATTATTCTTCGATTACGTTTAAAAACCAATTTTTTATTGAATGATATGAACAATCACTATAGCAAAGGATATAGTGGATGAAATGGTGCAGAATGCCCTTCGCCATTCAATAGGTCATCAAAAGAAAACATGATAAAATTTTAACTTTATGTCCTAACTTATGTTTAATCATACGATAAAATTTTGAAAAGAATCGGACAGATGTCAAACACCTTGATACGTATACTGCAATTAATTCTGATTTTTTAATTAAAAAGCCTGGATGTAAAAAATCAGAAAAATGCAGATTTCGGAAAAAATATTTCAAAAAATATTGTTTCAGGTGTCAGTGTATAGTTGTAAGTATCGTTCATGTATGTTTTCTGATTTTACTGGGAGGCGCGCCGTGGTAAAAAAGAAAATAAATTTTTAAATACCGCGTTTTTCGACATTTTTCTTAATGCAAAATGCAAAGTTATTGAAAATCTCTATTATAGATCAAACAAGTGCAATAGGACAAGTTTATTTTAGAGAAATTGATTTATGGCAAAAATCAGTGGACGAAATACAAAAGAATTAACGACGACTGGTGTATGTTATATTCATTTTATTAAAATCGTTTAAAAAAATATTTATTCAACCAGAGCTTTGCACAATAGATGCACGAAACTTCTAGTTTGCATAAAGATCCGTAGCCTAATTACCAAATAAGTTGTTCTGATTTTGGTGCGGATTTTATTAAGTTTTGAAAACAACGTATAGCGATGAATCACGGCAGAAGGATTCAGAAAACAGCTTTTCGTATGAGTGAAGTGTTGGTGTCCGGTTAACCATTAACTGATCGATGGCTAGTCAGACTATAATATCATCCCGTAACGTTAACCAAAAATGGCGACGGCGTACGTGTCTATCCATTCGTTAGAAAACGCGCTGCCTGGCGGAACATTGGGAAAGGGTCAAGCGTACTTGGAAAAAGGATTACGTTCCAATTTGTTTCATGTTCCCGGTCGTTACATTAAATGTCCGCGGTAGTCCTGGTAAAAGAGGCAGGTGTTGAACGATCCATTAACCAGTCCGGGTAATTGTGTTTTAAGCACGGCCTCGTTGCCGTGTTATTTAGCGCGGAGTCTTAATATAAATCGAATCGTTTCACGGCTGACGGAAAAATTGATCGAGTTCCCGCTTCGTATAATTTTTTAATATCGGCCGGTAATGTCCCAGATAATTAGCCGAAAAGCCAGTGGTCTATCCTCTCTCAGCGAGAACACTTTAAACGCCATTTTAAAAACTATTTTGCGAATTACGAAGAACGCGAATCTCTTTATAAAATTAACAATCGTTCCTCGTTTTACTAAAATAACATTCGAATAGCCGAACTTCTTCATACCGTTTAGGACAAAATTAGTATATAATATAATAATATTACTCATGTTCGTAAAATATGAAACTAATTTATGACTAGTATTATACTATAATTTTATATTTTAGTAAGGATTCAAAATTTTTAATTTAAACATTTTTTGATATAGATTGGTAAAATATCACTAATATTAATTTAAGCAAAAATATTGTACCTGTTTTTCTTAGAATTATAAAGAAGCGTTTTACTGGCATAATTCTCGATACGTGAAAAATTTAGAAAAATTAATGTTAAAAACAAATTTTAGCAAAGAATTTGCCTCTCAATATGACTATGATTCAAAATAAAGTTCCAAGCTGTAGTTTATTATATGCTCACTTACTTTGTACACAAAAATATTAATATTCAATTCAATTATTTATGTAATGATCTATGTATTATACGGGTATGTACTAAATAAAATGTAACGTTTGTAATGTGTAAGTAATGTTAGTCCAATATATCTTGATCGATACTATTTGCCCTATCTATTCACTTACTTTTGTGCCAGACTGTACGTCATTAGCGATTCAGTCTATTTGTAACTAATTTCCGCATTAAAACAAGCCAAGTTTAACCGTTGAATCCCTATTCATCAACCCTCCCTTCACCTTATTACCTTCAGTCACGAATTATTTAAGACAGTAGTTCCTAAGCAGTTAGTCTGACGAGAGTGTCCCTAATGATCTGTGTACTTATTAACTTGTTTATTAACAGACTTCGAGACTTTATGCACATTGTCGCAAACAAATATGAGAAATTAAACACTGCAGTACAATTACATGTTTCCCGCTGATTCATTAACTTCGATGAAACTTTAACTCACTTTGTGTTGTCATATTATAAAGCAACGTTTACCAATTAATCTTTGAAGGTGAGCCCAATTAAACGTATTTAACGATCGCTCCTAACTCGTATGTGTTTAAACCATTTTTATTTTATAAATCGATATTGCGAATATCCAGTCTCGATAGGACCTTAGCTACAGAAGCGCATATTCAAAAGGGAAATAATTTAACAACATCGAGGAAAATGGAAATCTAAAGCAAAGACAATAAAAAATTTATACAAATCACTTCCCAAATGAATGCTGGACATCGTACGTAATAAAGTGGCACTACAGTTTGCTTTCTACAGGGTGTTCCAGAACTGTTGTATTTCCTTTAAAGGGCTAATTCCTGCCGCAATTTGAAGTATCTTTTGCCTTTGCAAAAATGTTCTCCGCGACTTTGTTAAGGAGTTATTAGCGAAAAACACAGACCAATCAAAGCGCGGATACAGCAAGCCGAATTCTAACTCAGCCAATGCCAACGCCGAGCAAGGATCCCTCTGCTATAGCCGCGCTCTGATTGGTCCGTGTATTTCGTTAATAACTCCTTAATAAAGCCGTGGGGAACATTTGCACAAAGTAAAGAGTTACTTCAAATAATCTCAGGAATTATACCTTTCAAGGAAATACGACATTTTTCGGACTCCCTGTATAAGACGAAGATTTTTTTCTCAACAAGAAAATCTTTATCCCCTCTTCTTCTTTTGAAGTTCGACATCGTTTATGGCTAGAACGAGAAGGTACAGTGACTCCCATAAATATTCGGACACTAGGTATAACTAACTTTATGATTTAATCATTCGTTTGTTTAATATATAATTTGAAAAATTCGAAAAAAACCAATTACACCGATGGCTGAATTAAAACAAAGACTTGCGATTGAGTAGTCGAATATAACTGTTGAGTATTTTCAAAAAATTACAAACAATATGCCAAACAGGTTAAGACATGTTCTTTAACAAAATGGTTATGCCACGAAGTATTGAACAAATTTTGTAACGCTAAATTTCATTATCTAAATTGAAAAATTAATATTGTCCGAATATTTTTGTGAGTCAAAAATGCTACATTATTTCTTTTACTAATTTTTATTATGGAATCTATGTATATTTTTCAAATAAATTATTTATGTTTATCAACATTAACAGATCTTTTATTGCTAGAAACAATTCCCAGGACGATTGCTTTATTAACAAAGGAATTATCAAGTCGTAAAGTTAGTTATAGCTAGTGTCCGAATATTTTTGGGAGTCACTGTATGTCATATTCTATCCTGTCAAGCTGAATAGGTATCCCCATTCGTAGTACGTCGAAAGCCGTCCCGAGCCACCGTCTTATATCGTGGGGAACCTGTATAAGGTGAAATAAAATATATGATTTGCTTTTCAAGAGCGTTTTTTCACTTATTATTGAAGTTCTTTAAACCGTAGCTTCAAGGAATGTATGAAATGTTATTATACGATATGTCATAGCATTAGACAACAATAGCATTAGAAATATAGGAAAAAATAAATTCTTACTACAATTCACTTACACTTTTCATTAATTTTCTTATGTGTCTTATAGTTTTGTCGTGGATGTAATATTTCTCTTTGTCCTTGGTATGACCTACCCGCGTTCTTCGTCATCGTCTTCGGCTAATAGCGTGGACAGAGTAAGAACGTATCTTTTGTCTATCCATTATTTGACATCCGAATAGTACGTCGCCTCGACTCTCCCCCTCTCCCTCTCTCAGCCCCTCTCTCCCCCTCTCTCTCCCCCTTCCGCCCCTGTTCGAGGTTGTCTATCCTCCTTTAACAAGTTTCTCCCCTTCCGGAAATTTTTCTCATCGGTTCCGCGCTCGCAGGGTCTCGTCTCGCACTCTTCTGTTTGCGACCTCGAGCACGTGGGGAATAGCACGAGTTCGCTCTCCTTCAATCGAGTTCATTTGCTATGATAATAGGCGCAGGAAAATTGAGTTTCTAGATCAAAACGTCCCTGGAAATTGGCGAAATTATTCCTATGATTATCTACTTCTTCAGCGAACAGGAATGGAAAGTAGTCTGCATGTCCGAGCTGAGACGCATCCTCAGCTTCGACTGCTAGGTTTGACAAGCTCTTGTTGGCTCGATTTTACTTGATTCGATGCGCCATTGCCCCTCTTCACGCAACGAACTTCTAGAAACGCGTTCCGTTTCCCCACAGTCAGGTTAAAAACCAGGTAGAAAGATTAGAGTTTAAGACCGTCGATGTATCTTCAACTCATTCAAATTATTAAAGAATGAAAGAAATTTTTATTCAATTGCCGTTTCCTGCAATCGATGCTACAAATTTTTATTCTACAATTACTATTAATCGCAGCAAACTTATAATACAACCATTTTTAAGCAGGCAAACCGAGCAGTGCAAGAAAAGAATTTTTGTTGAAGCGGTTAATATTAACCATGCAATATCAGAAATAACAATAAACTTGTCAGATTTTTTATTTGTATGAAATACAAAGCGAAATCGATTCGTGTATTTTAAGAGACCAAAACTATATGATTACTCTGTAAAATGAAAATAAATAAAATGATAAAAGAAAATGAAAATGAAAGAAAATGAAAGTTGTATCTTAACCTGGGGGATGGACGAGGAAAACGAAATTTTCCGAAAAAAACGCCGTCACCTCTAACAATCAAACAGTTTCAATTTCACTATTTGCATGAATCGGATCCTGTCGAGTTGGAGCCTTTTAATATTTCGGTGTCAAACATCATAAAATGTTTCCTGTGGCGTTGAACAAATACGTCGATCACATCGTTCGTTAATGAAAGAAGCCTTTTGATTACGAAATTGAAAGGAGCATCTGTTAACAAATGAAAATACACACCGGTTGCCGGTTTTATCAGATAAAAGGAAAGGATTCGCCTCTTGTTCAATACGCGTAACAAAAAAGGAAAGTAGAACAAGTCAATAGTTGCTCGTCAGACAAGTGGACCAAGTCAATAGCGACGTATAAGGCAACTAGAACAAGTCAATAGTGATTTCGAGTACAGTCAGGCTTTAACAGATAGGACCTTCTACTACTAATTTAGCAATTTGTATTTAACAGGTAACGTGCATGAGGTTTACTGCGTATACATTGCTTTGCGCTGTTTTTGCGCGTATGGCTCAGTTGACTAAACTACAATATTGATATTCAATGCAAATGTATCTGGAAAGCTATAAATATTCATGAAAGTCAATGAAACAAAGTGTGATTGGCCGTGCATTTATAAAACGAAATGACCAAAAATAATTTACCAATTGTATTTAATATTTAGTACCAGCAGAAACTCGAATGATTTTTTAATTGTTTTTTGCCATGATTGATACCATTCGCGTTGAACGGATTGCTATAACTCATAGATAATTAAAAGTTATTGGATTCCCTTAATGTTTTCATAATTTTGTATTCCACCGATTCATTTCAGCCTTAACTGGACTGCGGATTTTTATGTAAAGTAAACATTTTCTACACTATTTGCAAGAAACAAGAACCAAATAGAAATTTCATTTCTGCTTCGATTATTTTAATTTTTATCATAAATGCATAAAATCTGCAGCTTAGTCATAACTGCGTACAGAGAGTGTTCGAATTATTACGACCACTTCGAAATGACTATTTATTTGAAGTTTGGTCACGGATTAAAATTATACTTACAGTAATACCTCTTTCGTTATAGGACATATTATTATATTTTCAATAACTTATGACGTTTCAACACTGTACTACGAATTTATAGTCAATTAACATTCATGTTGATACATTTTCATACTGGATATGAAACCTATACCTTCTTTACTGTTCCAATGAATACAATTTACATGTTACAGCTACTGTCTTTTTACGCCAAAGCAGAAGTAAATGCAGTGATTTCTCTATATATGTCGCCAAGGCTTGGATGATAAACGTCGAGGAATTATCCCCACCACCGCGAGGTGCAGAGACCTCGGACGCCGAGGAGTGTAAACATAACACGGGATATGACTCCTGGGCGATACACGACGCTGGCAAGACCAGTGTTGTTGACATATATCGAGAATTCAGTGTAGTAAGCACCCATGCAAAAGATTTAAAAGAGACTATATTTTATTTTAATTATCACTATAACGAATAATACTCACAATTACTTTATAATCCTCTATTCAGATGTATACTGTAATCACTATCAAATAAAATAATATTCACAAAGGCAGACTTCTTTATTCTATTTATCAATATATATATTCTATAAAGACATTTATCTTTGCATAATTTTCCATCTGTTCATAATAATTTGATCACCCACTGCGAAATCCTTA
>CM052146.1:954339-985902 GCA_028454255.1 Halictus ligatus | reverse complement strand
TTTTTTTTTTAGAAAAATTAGTTTACTAGTGAAATGCACAAGAATGTTAAACAAGTTTTAATCGACAGGAATCGCGAAGAAAATAGTAAATATTGATTTTACAACTTTTTTATCCGAGTTTGTAAAGAAAATTTAAAAAATACCGCTTGTAGGTTTGTGTTAGTTGTATGTATGCTGAATATTATTAGATTAATCTATTGGGGTTGGCCTTTTGGTTGTCTATAAAGACATAAATAGTGATTTTCTGAAAATATGGTTTCATTGGTTCAATTTTGTTCCCCTATATGATGTGATACACGGAAGAGTTACGCATAGAATGTTTTGCAATAGCTCTGTACAATTTTCTCTGAATATTAACTCTTTGCACTTTGAGGTCATCTTTAGCATAACGATATTTCCCGAATATCTCCACATAAAACTTTTAGAAGTCAACCTTGCAGAGGAAACGTTATTTTCCAGAAAATTCTTAAGTCATCTTTGGAGTGACAACACTATTTTTCCTTATGCCTTCTGAGTCTTCTTCGACGTCACAATATTATTTCCTATAGGACCCTATAGATTCTATACGATATTATAGTGCAAAGATTGTAAACTGAGAGCACAATGGAAGGACTCAGAAGCCAATCACTATAACTTAAGTTTACTTGAATGTGATCTGCACAGTGCATATCTGTCATATGCACTGTGCAGGCATATTTTTACAACTAACTTTTAGAAGGCTTTATTATCAGTTTCTATGCTCAAGAACTTACACCGATTGTTTTCTGTATAGACGAAACATTTATAATTTTGGGTCAAACTGGACCCAACACCCGAGGATTAGGAAACGTTCTTCTACTTCAAATGTTCGAATTACAGCACCTAACAGATACACTGTAAACCAACAAGGAGTTACATATAGGATATCTCCACAGTGCTAAATCTTTCATATTAGAGCAGATAACGCAGACCCAAGATTGTACGCATCGAACTTCCGAGGTCTTTGGGTCTCCCTTCCACTGTCCCGAGTTTTGCCCTTCTCGGTCGTTGAATTATGTACAACACCGGATCCCGGAGTTTCAGATTTCGGATTTAGAATCTCTCGCCTGAAATCTCAAGTTTGTACCATGTCCGAGGCGCCGTAACTCGGATTTAAGGCCTTATATATAGCGGAAATCTGAATTTTGAGCTGTTAGATCTTACTTTTTGCAGGTGATATCATTTTCGCGGTGCGGGACATCGCAAAAACTTTTTTGCCAGCCCCCAGGCCACTATGATATAATAAAAGATTATAAGAATCGTGTTTATATTTCCACAATATATTATTGGCAATTTAATTCAAATTGACATCGAAGGTAACTTTTAATAAAAAATCGCATCTGGTACGAATACAATAAGTAGACTGCGGATTTTACGTATTTATGACAAAAATTGGCAGATAAAACAAAAAAAGAGTAAAATCATTTGAAGAATGATGTTAGATCATGCACAAATATGATAGAAAAAAATCTAAAGTGGGATTCTAAGAAAGCTTTAATATAGACCCAGTTGGATTACTGTGCGGATTTTTTTCGCAAAGTTGTAACAATTTAAGACTAGAACTACCAAGTAATAAATACAATTGATATTCAAACCTAATACCATTTTTATTCTAACATGTGCTTCAAAGAAAAAGTCCATTAAAAAAATTCTGATGATAACATTTTTATAATTTCATTAATTGTGAAAAAAGAAAATTAAGAACCAGTCATTTTAACTGGTTTGGCAGTTCTAGTGTTAAGTATTACGATTTTTAGAAAATATTCCAACATCTGATTCGAAAATAGATGTCTACCGACATTATTAACGCGTACGTTGACAGTGTCAGCTACCAGGGAGGTAGGTACTAAAAACAGAAGAAGACTGCGACTATCCATTTTTATGCGACAGTGTGACAGTATCACAAAAATCTGGTGCATAATTTTCACCTGAACGAGTGGACTCTCTGGTGAAGATCGATAACCCAGGCCCATTCAAGATTTAATGACTAAGGTTCAGGGTGCATAATTCGGAATTCAGAGCCTATGATCCATGGTACAGTGTCAGCTATCTTAAGATTCTATGATCGATCTTCGGCATGTGCATGCTGGAGTAAAAAGATGGAAGTACATGATCTTATAACCAAGAATCGGGGCAATGGGAGCAACGTCTCGGAGAAAGTAAATCAGAAACAGAAGTCTAAGTGGATCCTTTTATTGTCGATCTGTGTAGGGGGAAGTCACCTAACATCGGAAAGCACTTACGAACATATCACCATTTTATTACATAATTGAAAAATAACGGAAAGATTTAATCTGTGGAAAGCTTGTGGTCAAATTAATAGAAGCACAGAATAAAATACTACTAATTGATTTTCCACGAAATAAAATGAAAGCAACGAAACAAGATTAAGAACTGTTCTAAACTTCATTTTATCTTGCTGCCAAAAAACAGCAAGTATAATTTATTTACAAACTATTAGTAAATGTTCTCATATAAGGGCGAAAGGTTGAGGCACGTAAAAACGTGTTTCGCCTAATTTTTTCCGTAACGTAGTCATTCTACCTTATCGTGATTTACTTTTGGTATCTGTAAACTTACAAAATAGCAAGAAAAATGTTCAGTTTCTCTACGCAATCATTCTAAAGTCAACATATGTTTAAATTCATCTTTTACCAGTTAAAATACTACATTGATAAAAAATATATATATCATTATTATTGAAAAATCGTCAATAATCTTGATATGTGGTTCTTCTTATGTGGTCCAGCTATGAAGGGCCTGACAATTATTTTCGATTTAATTAATCGATGTGAAATTAAAATTTAATCTCATTAAAATAGTGCAACCTAGAAGAAGCTATATAAAGCAGTTTCAAGTTAAGTTAAGTCGTATCTTAAGCTATTATGTAATATGTTAATATATTCATGTATTGTATATGCTACATAAATTGGTTTAAAGCATTAAATAAATAATAATAATCTTCAAGAAAAGTAACCATAAAGTACGAGAACATGATTCACAATATTTGCTATTCTAAACTAAAAAGTTTTCCTCGTATATTTTTTGAATCTGCGAAATTAAATAAAAATGTAATAAAATCTGTATATTCTTACGTAGAGATTAAACTAAAAATTTGTTGTACAAATACTTTCAACTAGAAAAACATCCCTATGTTATTGTTAGATGTATGCAAAAGTTTGAGACTTATTTTCAATTTTCTTTTGTTTATACACGACGCATGGGATATGTTGCACATCGACACCAAACAAATAACTGTACAAAAAGGCGCAAGACAAATATTTTGATTATAATTATAAGTTATTATTTATGAACGATTAAGGAAGACAGCAATCGTTGCATACACCTAA
This sequence comes from Halictus ligatus, assembly GCA_028454255.1. NCBI lineage: Eukaryota > Metazoa > Arthropoda > Insecta > Hymenoptera > Halictidae > Halictus > Halictus ligatus. The sequence continues at coordinate 982,534 of CM052146.1, read as the reverse complement.
TTCTTATACAACTTTATCATTACAATTTGCCAAATGAGAATGTAGAGTTGGTTAGAAAGCTGCTTGGGGTCTTCAAAAAGAAGAAAATTTAGCATAAACATTTGATAGCGTAGGCGAATGATAATAGTTCTACGTTCGCTTGACATTTACGCCGCGCAGAGAATGTGGCTCGGTTAGTTGAAACGTGAAAAACTGAGGGACGAGGATGATTTAAAGGAATACTCGATCATGTGAAACGTGGGAAACGTCCAATAATCGTAAATTGATTGCCACTTAACAAGCTTCTACGGAACAAAGACGCGAATGCGCATACTTCTCTCTGGCGGACGCTTTATCTTATTAGGTTCCGGACTGTCTCTGACAGTCGTATCTTCAAAGTGATGAATCGCATCTCAGCTCGGTACCGTTTCACGTGAATTCTTTCCTGTCCGCGAGGACATATCCCCGCGGAACTATTTAATTAAACAACCGACCGTTTCGGATCTCTGCGACATTGCGTTCACCTGAAACGACGACATATTGAATTAGCAATTCCTCTGAACAGTCCAATCACCTTGATGTTCACAAGGATGCATGGATATTGGTTCTAACAAAAAAAAACAATTTATTCCAGTGTAGATAGAACTTTTTATCATGACTTCATTATTTCATTTTTCAACATTACGTCCTGTCTGCAAGCTAAAATATTTCAAAAATTAATTTTACGGTTAATTTTATTTTTTCGTGCAATCCTACGCCAGATTGTTAGAATAATGTCCTGGAATGTACCGATCTTACCATTCACAAGACCTTCGTACAGAAATAGTACTCAGGAAATTATTATTATAGAATTATATTAATTAATTTCAATAAACACGCGGCTTAAGTGCCTATTACGATTTTGTTCCCTAATGGAGCGGCGAGAAACTAAAGATATGTTTTTATAAAAAATATATTCAATAATGAAAGTATATTCGTCTGTGAAAACGTTGACTTTGTTAAACATTGATGGACGATTTTTTAAAAGTCGTTTTGTCGTATTATGTATGAGAGTTGTTCTTAATTTTTGTTCCATACAGCAGTGACAAAAATATGGCAGTTTCATTTATGTGAAAATTAAAAGTTTTTGGAAACGTTTGAATTTGCAACATTTTCGAGAAAAAATGGATCCTCATTTTTCTACACTGGTATATCATATAAAAATATCTTGGAGGGTAATAAACATTGCCTTGCAAAATTAGAGGCTTCAAGCTTTAAAATGAGTCCAGACTATCCACAATTCTTCGTGAATCGGAAAAGTAAGGTTTAAATACTTTCTAGATCCACTGTATGTTATTAATTTCCTCTGAACCGAAATAAAATTGTATTTCGGAATATTTTGTCGTTTTAATGGTATTCGGAAAAACGTATAGGTATACAATAAATATAAATATTCTTCTGTTTTTATGTCCGAAGCTCTGTAATTGCGCGAGCATTAGCAGCATCGTGACGAGCAATTCAGAGGACAATATAATAAGCCAATAATAATAACATTTCATTCTTCACGAGCGTCCGATGATTGATCCGGGCACGATAATACTGCATAATTTATGGTAGATCCCTTCTCCATCGTCAATCGTCGAACGGCATTAAATCAGAATATCAGTTTGGCGCGTGGGTGAAACGATTGGTCGCTGAAGGTTGCAAACAAAGTAACGACATGAAAATTTTACGAGTCGTATCAACTGTCCATAAAGTATTGGAAAGCCAAGAACCGTTTCCGTTTTTCAGGCAATATGCCACACACACACTGCGAGGAATAAATATCAGTGAATTACGAGACACCCGATCTCTCCGATCGATAGAACGACTTTTATTACTTCATTCGACATTGGCGAAAACAATACCGCTTTAGTGGCTCGCGCGACTAACCGTGCGGGTTTCGCCTACTTTTCACGCAATAAGACACGCGAAGGTATCGCGCGTTTATCGACGAATCACTGGGCATCTTTATCGAGATTCCGAAGGACCGTCGCACAGTGCGGACAATATACACTCATACACGAAAGTATTCGAACGCTTACAATTCTAATATTCAACTAATGAAATATGTATATTAAATTGAAGCATTTGATATAATATGACACATATAGCAAGGGATTGGTCTTAAGACTACATAAGTAAGATTAGACAATAATTCAACGATTTGTACCGTGTTTACACTACATTTATTGTAAACACGTACCAGAAGCGGCTCACAAAAGTATTCGAACTTTGAAGAACTAAGCATTTCCAACGATAATAGAATGTAACCAAATATTTCTCAGTTCACTAGCAGAGGGTCCCAGCGAAACAGTGTTCAAAATTTTTGCCACAGTCTTCATTACTAATAATATAACAAAATGAATCGCAAGAAATCGGAAACAAGCAAGTCTGTCAGAGAATTAATAATAAATTGGCATAAGGAAGGCAAATCATATGGTGACATTGCACAACTTGTGAACAGAAGCAAGTCTACAATTCATTATATTGTGAAGAAATTTAATACGCAAGGTAACATTGCTAATAAGTCCCGTTGTGGGCGTCCGAAAAAGTTAACTGGAAAAGAAGAAAGGACAATTATTCGAAAAAACAAACAAGATCCTTTCACTTCTGGATCACAATTGGCATCAGTGGTGGCTACGCAGTTTCAGAAAGAAGTGCATCCAGAATTGTGTCGCCGATCATAAAGAAATAACGGTTTACATGCACGAGTTCCAAGGAGAAAACCATTTATTAGCAAGAAAAATAAAGTTATACGTTTACAATTCACCGAAAAATTTATTTATAAAAATAATTCGTTCTGGGACACTGTGTTATTCTCTGATGAGAGTAAATTTAACGTTTTTGGTAGTGATGGACGTAAAAATGTCTGGAGAAAACAGAATACAGAATTAGAACCACGAAATCTACGGCCGACTATTAAACATAACGGTGGATCTGTATTAGTTTGGGGCTGCATGGCACGCAGTGGAGTGGGAAATCTTGTGTTTATCGATGGAATAATGGACAAAACGAAGTACTTAAAATTTTTGCAGGAAAATTTAAAAGATAGTGTATCAAAATTAAATTTACCATGTAATTACTGGTTTCAATCGGACAATGATCCGAAGCACACCTCCAAAATAGTTAAAGAATGGATATTGTATAACGTTCCACACGTTTTACCACATCCACCGCAAAGTCCAGATTTAAACCCCATTGACCATTTATGGGATGAAGTAGAAAGAAGACTGAGAAATACAGTTATTACTTCGAAAGAAGCGTTAAAACGAAATATTACTGAAATATGGCAATCAATTGATTCAAATGTTACTTCTAAGTTAGTCCACTCAATGGAAAACCGACTTAGGGCCGTTATAAAAGCCAAAGGTGGGCCAACTTCCTATTAAAACTTTAAATTATTCAATTTAAATAATTATTAAATGTTCCGTTCGAATACTTTTGTGAGCCGCTTCTGGTACGTGTTTACAATAAATGTAGTGTAAAAACGGTATAAATTGTTGAATTACTGTCTAATCCTACTTATGTAGTCTTAAGACCCATCCCTTGCTATATGTGTCATATTACATCAAATGCTTCAATTTAACATACATATTTCATTAGTTGAATATTAGAATTGTAAGCGTTCGAATACTTTCGTGTATGAGTGTATAGAGCAATAGCCCGTTCAATCGATCCTACCTTTTAAAGAAATAATAGATTCATTTTGTTCTACATACATTTATGGAATAAATTCCAACATAAATAAATAAATACATAAACAAATGACTTTTCGAAAAAATGTTTTCAATTTTGCTCTTCGCTTTATGTTCGGCTCGCTAAGAAATGAACTTGAAGAGTTCTCGCCTGCGAAGGGTTAAAAGGAAGAGAATAAAGTTCCCTGATAAGTAGGTAAAGACGATTGACAGTCTCAGTTCGCATCAATATAAATAAGTTATGCACGGTTATTACGAGAGGTCTGAGGGAACAGTACAGTAACGGTAAAGCGAGCGGGAAGTAACACAAGCGCAAACTCTAATGTCGCAAGACGCTTATTGTTGGAGCAGGTTCTCTAATATTCGCGGTATTAGACGTCAGAGAGTTCCGGGGGAGAAAACCAATGGGTACGGAGCTTTCAGAGTAGCCTTATCGCGAATAGTTTGAAACGATAGCAGTTCCATTAAGTAGACGTTCTGCCCTCGCCCGCGCTTTACAGCCACGCTTTCGCTTACGTACAGACTATAGACACGTGCACCGGGAATTTCACCGAGGCGCATCCATCGTGCAATATGAGCTGCTCAAGCTCCCGTTCACGAATGCACAATTTCTGAACCGCTATCTGAGACACTGAGCAGTACCGTCGAAACGTAAAACAGAGTCGACGATGGAACAAAATGCCTCCGCGGAAATTACGCCTCGTTAGAAACTTATCTCGGCCGGCGGTACCACCGGCGAAACTGTTTTTCCAACTCATTCTTCAAAGTATAGAAGAAACTCGTCTGCGCGAACGAACTCTCGAGGCTTGCGTCGAGGCCAAAATTTTAGGCCGTATTTATAGATTACGAAAATCTGTGACTGTCAGTATTGACTTTACAAATACGCGCCGAGTCGGAAAAGATCTACACACCGCATACTAGACGAAAATGCCAATCTAGGCGGACAAAATTATTTCAGCATTATTTTAAGACTTAAAGCCATAGTAAAATAGGTTATTGGATTCGTCTTGACGTCAGCTACAACAATATGTAGTAAAAAATACATAGCGGCAATGTTTTGTAATTTTTTTCTTTGAAGGTTTATAGACAACTGCATATCGATTAACTTCTGTTCGAAACATTTTTTCAGTGTCACGTCCCACGGTTTAGCCACTAGGAAACTCGAAAATCCTTTAGGCGACAAGGTTCAGAATTCAAATATCAAGACTCATCAAATATTTAGAAGATCATTATGACACTGAAATAATAATACTAATAACTTAAAAATATAAATTTAAATAAGTAAGAAACGATTTTTCCGTACCAATATCTCAAAATCTGAAAATTTTGTATTACATCATTATTGTAATATTAATAATAACCGATAATCTCCGTGGCTCTTTAGTTAACGCATAATGAATGCTGAAACGAATCACATTAACCCGTCCATTATAATAAGGTATGGCTCATTATAATTTCAATAATTTTTGCTCAATATCGAATCTATTCAATTCCTATGAAAACCATCGAAAATGCAACAATGAAATTTTTAGTATTTAATGAATCTATTGAAGACAGTAGACAATAATAACACTTAAATGTTATTCGATGGAGGTAAAGTATTATAAATTATTTTCTGAGACCACAATGAACATTAACTTAAATCATTAAATTAAATGGAATGAAACAGATTTCTTTTGAATAACTGCTGCAGGGTCAAAGAGGGACCTTTTAATTCGTGCAAATGGAATGGCATATTAATCTCTTTTATTCATATAGCTTTCGTCGAGCTGAATTGCATTTGCTTGCAGCATTTATTATAAGTAAACTAACACAATGTCTGCAACTTTTCAAATTTTTTTAAAGAGTGCGTTTGAAGGAGGTGCAGAAACCAGGTAAGTCCAGATTTCGAAAATTGTTCCATTCTTACTTCAACTATTGTCAATATTTAAGGATATGTAAAACTTAAACACACGCAATTATATTGAAAAATGAACTTGCCCTGTTTTTGCACCAAGGCCTTCAATTCAAACATCTACTTAACGAAGCAAACTTTTCATTCATACATTTTCCTTTCTTTTACGAATAAAAGAAACTGAAAATTTATATTAAAAATGATATACTTGAGTTTAAGTCATTGTAACTTTTCTAAAAATGGATTTTTGCAAAATCGGCTTTAACAAAGGTTAGCTTTATTTGTCTACTGTAACGTAACATTTCAAAAGTACGTATTACATAAAACTCCACCAAGATATGCAGTGTCTACTCGATATGGAATTTTTCTGATTAAAATGATACTAAACTCGATATTATTCGGATCATATTTACACGAATTTTCGTTCAATACAATCGTTCATTACACAAGTAAATATCATCGGAATTATATCGTATTTGGTATCACTTTCATTAGAAAAATGCCACGAATATGTTGGTGAAAAATAAAGAAGTTTTGTTATTATGTTTACACTCCTCGATGACCTCAGGATAGTTCTGGAACTTTTATCAGCTAGATATCTGATACCATAAACAGTGTTTTGCAGAAAAATGCCTTTGGAAAAATGGATGTCATGTCCTTCTAGTTCGAAACATTAAACTCAATTTTTCAACAAATACTGTTTTCAAAGAAACCTAGTTTTCTATACCAAAAAACTTGTCGAATTTCTCTTGTTTGTCAACAGTTAATCCGGATATGTCCTGTATTTATCTGCTTCTCGACATAACCGGAGTGACAGTAGAGAAATTAATAGATATTTTGATGAGAATATCAAGGACATTGCAGCAATTATAATTCCAATTAAAATCTGGCAGTGAATTAACAGTAAATCAACTGGCAGTCAGTGTGGATTGCCACGAGCGAACAGATGCGCCAATACCTAGCCTCAAAGGCCGTAAATCTCTATTCAACGGGCGCGGTAATCGGTGAATGTTTTTGTTTGCGATCGGGCAATCGAATAAATCGGCGTCAACGTTAACATTTCGAACCATTTATGTTAATTGCGCTTGCTTCATCGAGGGCACGTATTACAGTGAAATCGCTCGTGCACCTGCGACTGTAATCGCTCGACAGAACAGACGTTGGACCCACAGAAAGGAAGACCATCGAGGAACGGCAATACGCCACCATTACAGGATAATTTATCATTTAAAAGTGGCTCGTTTTTGCACAGCATCCTCGGCAAGCTACGACAGCCCAGTAATTAACTTTCTTATGCGAAGACCTCTTGACCCGTATCCATCTTATGCGAAACCAGGTCTTGTCTTAGCTTGAGCGCATCCCTTAAAAAGCTGTTTCGTCCCCGGAACCAATATATTAATTATCCTAGCAAACCTTTCGGAAGAACAATATTTACCAACGTAAGTAAACCAGCAACCACAAGTTCTATTAACACATTTTCTGACCGCCATTTTTTCTCTGTTCATTTTTCTGTTCTTTCTTATATTTTAGTTTCCAATAAGTTTGGATTTCATTGACGAGGTTAGTTCCATTCGGACCTGTAAATTTTAGAAAATTTATGTGACAATAATGATTAGGTCATTATAGGTCAAGTGCTTCAAAATTTTCGTATATATACTTGTTTGGCTGTATTTCAGAAAGCACACTATAATTTTCATACAATTATCATTACTATTATCTAAATTATCGTATACAGCATCATATCACTTTTTATCGCTGCCATGATATCTCTATAATCGATTCATCAATAATCCATTTTACACACACATAAAGACTAAAATACAATTAAAATTGCATAAAAATCACACTATGTTATCTTAAAATATCGCCAAACGTGTATGCAAAATTATAAACCATTTCAACAATAATAACCTCAACCATTTTCGATCTCCTTTAATAGTCTCATAAATAATCTCTAAAATTCACAGCTGTAAATGTATTCTTTTATTCTTTTATAGTAAAAAATACTTTTGCAACACCTTGTGTTTACAAATTCATACAGAACAGTTATAAATGTTTATTCTCAGTTTTATAATACTTGGAACAAAATATAAAATTGTTGCAACGAATTTTTCATAGGATTATTGAAAAAATCATTCTATCTGCAAATGCTGCAATAAAAGCAATAATAGCAACAATTAAAAAAGGAACATTGTGACGTTCTCGTTGAAGAAAGATATATTTTAACATAACTATCACCAATAATGTAAAAATAATCATTAAATTAATAATTAATGACTTAGTCAAAGTATTTACGACTTAGTCGTAAGTAAATAATTTGAAAAGGCTACTTTTCATTTAATTCTGTTTATCTTTTTGTTAAGAACCAAATTAATTTAAATGTGTGCTTTAGTATTCTCAAATATTGAAAGAGAAAAAAAAATAAATTTTCAATTCACTGTTTTTAGCTCATATGCCTTATTTCTTTCTTTTTGTAAACCAAGAGTAAATAAATTCTTTTGTAAACTTATGTCCTTGTGGAAATGTCCTTTTGTAAATTTATTCTCCATTCATTCTGAGAACTTATCACAGTATCATTCATTGCAATATTTATACAGGATTAATTATTATTCTACATTAAAATAATATCAATTTTGATCACCAAAAGTTTAAAAGCTGTAAAGTTTAAAGTTTAAAACCATTCTCAATCTGTTTGCTATGGTTTTATGGCTGTCGGTTTTGACCTGTATGGTATTAAACAATATGAAAACTTGTTAGACTAATCAATAACATTATTATATTCTTACATGTGCTTACAAATAATTTCCTATATAAATAAAATGCACAAGCTTAGGAAAATTACAATCGTACATGTATTTACAAGTAATTTCTCATATAAGTAAAATGCACAAGCATAGGAAAATTAATACCTAAAGCCACGTTTAATAAATGCATTAATGTCTGTTCTTTATAACACGGTTTCATATTTCATTCATTACTGCATTATAAGCTGAAATTATTTAAAGTAGCTAATATGAAACGTGAAAAAAATCGGTTTTTTATATGTGTTGTGTACTATTTTCACTCCTAAATTATTCTTTAAATTATATTCTAAATGTTACTTTTAATATTCTGTTTGTCACTTATCACTATGTTGTACTATCAACGACGAACACTCAGCTCGCAGTTTTTTTGAACAATGTGTTGATCATATACCGTAAGTACTGTTTTATAATTTACTTTTTTATAAAAATACTGAAACCGATCTAAAATTGAAACGTTTATTGAGAAAATTGAGCAAACTGTTATAAAAAACTGTTAAGGTAAACTTTGAAAGGGGCGATATAAAAAACATACCCAATGTTATTATTAGACTGCGGATGTTGTTTATGTCACAGTAGAACAGGTATCAAAATAACCTGTCTGCGTCGAATTATGTTTTTCTCTTTCAACTAACAGAACATTCAAGTAAGTTCAACTGTATGGTATGTTTACATATTCGTAGAAGGTACAGTTTATATGTAATTCAGAGTTTTCACGCTAGCACCATCTTAATACGAGAAATTAAAGATAGCACGAGTGTGCTATCTTTTTGTTTGGGAGTGTATAATCGGCCAATTTCAGTCGCATTAACTAAACGATTGTGAGACATTTCAGAACGGTGTGATTTAGCAGTGAACCTGTCAAAAAACCTTAAAAAAGCCAGAACGCCACTATCAGCTTACCGAACACTTCGTGAAGCTACAACTCGGTCGACGTCGAAACGATAAAAAACGAGAAAAACCTAGAAAAAAGAACAGGAGAGGGAGCAACCCCAGAACGAAGTAATAAAACAGATAAGAATTAAGTTTGAACGGTGTACCCGGGCGTCATTAAATCCCGCAAGGGTAAATTATACGAATACCGGGGCGGCGATAGTGGGACGTGTCGATAATGTACGCGAGCTTCAAAACTTAAGATACACTCCAGGCCTCGATAAAGCTCCCCCTATTATCCCGGCGAAATGCGAATTAGCCTGGTTATCGCGCGCATCGATATCAAACGCGTGAGGCGGGATAACGATGATGCCGGCGGAGCATCATCGAAGATTTAATTTACAAGAGATTTAAGACGGATTTTCGTTAATACCCCCCAGCCATTATAAGCGAGCGCGAGCGCTCACCCACGGACAAGAATTACACGCGCGATTACAGCCGGGGCGCGCACGGCACACGTCGAAATATGCCCCGGAACATTATCGGAAAATATGTAAATCAGCATTATCGAATCGGGTACGAGGAGCTGATAAATGCTCGTCCCCCGCGCGACCATCCCTCTACACACCCTCGTCCTACGTGGCGCAACATTAATTTATCCTACGATTATTGTTATCGACACGTACTCACCTTTTCGTGACCACTCGTCGATCCTCTCTCTCACTGTCTGTATGTGTATGTGTTTGCGTGTGTGTGCGTGTGTGTGTCTGTGAGTGTGTCTTCACCTTCACGCCCCCTTTCACTCGATGCTTCCCGCAATCTTGGTTTCCGGAACAGAAGCCCTTCCGATCGTCCCCGGAAGGAATCACACCGACTCCACTCGCGGGTAGCCCATATCCACGAGAACTTGGTTTTAAGGAAACACGTTCGCGTAACCACGACCGGTCTTCATCTTCCTCTCGGACTTACACGGTAGAGTTCACACACTTCTTTGCTCGAACGACGCGAGCAGTCTTCAAGATCACGGTGTTGCGTTTCCCCGTTTTGGTGCACTAGGCGAGCAGGAATTCAATCAGCTAAAAATTCAGTGACGATCGAAACCGAACGACGCGAGCACTCTTCAAGATCACGGCGTCCAGTTTCTCCGTTTTGGTACACTAGCTAATTTTAATTCGTCACATTTGTAATCTATAGAGGAATGCTAATCCCGATCAGTTAAATATGCAGCGACGATTCGAACCGAACAACACGAACACTTTCCAAGATCACAGTGTCCAGTTTCTCCGTTTTGGTACACCGGATACTTAGGGATTCTTCACGTTTATAGTCTATAGAGAAATGCTAACCAGCTAACCAGAATAAACCACCAAGATGTTCCTTTATACGTCAGATTAGCCGTTGCCGAGGATTCTTTGCATTTAGCAGACTCGTGATAGCCTGCAGCACCTTCGAAAATCAAATAATGCTAGTCAGAATCAGCTGGGCGAAATTCAGCGACCATTGTACGAGCCTAGTGTATGCCAGTTCGGATGGGTACCACTTTACGACAGCAGTCTGTAAGCGAACAGTGCTCCTGGTCGAAATTTCCCAAAAACTTTCGATGACTACACACACCCTTCGCTCTATTCTCAATGCATAAGCACTCTTCAAGATTGTTGAAGTTTAACGTTCTCCCGGGCGAGTTCTATTCACTGAACGCGTCCGGAGCTGCGTTCTTTCGAATCATTATCCGAATTGCACACGTCTGTTCCTGTTTATTGAACTCCTCTTCGACTCTTCTGGTATTCGAATGTTCGAATCAACTCGATGACTGAATATCTCGGGTAGAATGGGCGGTGTTTGCGGGACAGCGAATCTGAAATGCAAAATTGTAATTTCGTTTATGCAGGGGGTTCACCTAAACGGTAGTCATCTACATGAGCTGTTTTCACAGGGCAAAATGATTAACGAGTTTTTAGCAGCTAGCAACTAGCAGCATTTATTTCAGTGAAAATCTTCGTAATTGATGACAAGTATACTCGTCGAACGCTCGTTAGAACATTTTCAGAAAGGAAAAAGTTATTTCGAATGGTCTTAGGAATTACCCTTTTCGAGAAAGTACAACATTTTTGGGACACTCTGTATATGAACCCGCAACGGCTCAAGTGATGACTATCAAAAAAAATTCATACTATGTACAGTTTTTTGATAATAATTATTTATATATTCTTACTTGTTCCTTTTATTTCGTCTTGGCCTCTAGATATTTCAAACATCTTCAAATTTACGAATATATTTTAGTTTTCACTAAAATTGAAAAATTTTGAAACAAATTGTAACTACTTTTTACGCATGACGAATATACTCGTCATAACGCATAATATTGCCATTTTTTCGTGATGATTATACTCGTCAAAAACAACTAACTAGATAAAGAGAAAAGATATATATATAGATATATCATAGGTAAATATGAGAAAAGATATTGTCAATGAAAAGTTATAAGTCTTTAAGTGTTATGCTATACGCTATCGTTTTATACAGGGTGTTTCGCCTAACTCTGCCATCTTTAACACTAGATTGCCAGATGAAAAAGACAGTATCTGGTCAGTTAGTGATTCCCTCTGACAGATTGGTGGTATTGTATGATAATGAGGGTGATTAGATACCTATCTTCATAATTTTATTAAAAATCAACATATGTTTAAAAAAAAATTATTTAAGTTTTTCAATATATGTATAGCAGTAAAATCTTGAAAATTCTCGTTATTTACCTGATACAAAAAAAGATGAGAGAAAGTTATCGTACTTGGAGGGGGATATAAGTTAGTGTGGGCGAAGGTTATACAAAGGTCATGTTTTCCGAAATCTTATGAACAGTATTGCATTTCTTTTTTTTTTTTATGGAATGACCTAGCTTTTATATCGTGATTTGATAGCGTCAAATTCTGCGTACACATGTACAGTGTTACTCGATATATGTCCCAAATGCCTAGCCGATAAAAGTCTTAGAACGTGAGGACCAAGAAGCTCGAGAGATCTCGATCGCCGAGGAGTGTAAGCTAGCGTGGATCAAAGAATAGTATTTTCTGGACGATATATGTCCGTGGCTAGACCCGTGTTTTCACGTTTCCTAAATCTAATAGTTAACGAGAGAACGAAAAATATTTCGACAATGTCTTGTCTGCTATTAGCTTTAGAATAAAAATTATGGAATGACAGTTATTATAAATTAGATTGAAATAAATCACTAGTCGAAAGATAAGAAATTCGTGTGAAACGAATGCAAAAATATATAGTTTAAGAGTGAACAAAGGAGACATTTAACAGTGACTTGAGAAGACTGATTTGGCCCTTGATTTATGACGTAGTTTTCTAATAATAATTTAAAATAAATATAATAAATTAAAAGGTACTATTTAAATGTGCGTATTGAATAAAACAGTGTAATAAAAAAGGTAAAACAACACGTGAAACAATGTCCGGAATGTAATGGTGCAACGTTCATTATTGAAAAATTGGATTATTTCAGTAAGTATTGACTTTTTCGCTTAAATGTTTGTGTAATCAGAATGCCATGCGGCAACAATTCATGTAACAACATTGTTGGGTTCCGTTTAAAATAAAAGAACCAGTGTTGTCGCTCTTCGCTACCGTACCTGCACATTTTTTTGTTTAAAAATTCACTGTACGGCGGTAAAACTTTGTTAACGCTTTAACTGCCACGTCAGTCACATATCACTGACTTTTGACTAGGTTTGGACATTCATTTTATTAACCGACATTTTTATCCCCTATAATACATTTAAAATTTCTAGTTTCGCTCTCATTAATTAAATTACTCTGACTTTGTAAGAATCTCTGGGAACGATATTTGACATTTAACGTGTTAAAAAATGCAAATTTTCCTCTTCAACTTTCTACGTTCAATAAAAATAGAATTACAGCTTGACCCAGTTGTTAAACTCGCTTAGTGCATATATGGACTATTTGTTCCCCGTTGTCGTACATTAATTTTAGGAAATTCTCAATGCTGTAAGAATTGTTTTACCTTTGTTCTGCCCCTTATAATAACAATATATTTGCGTTCCGTGCACAAACTATACAGAATTAAAATGAATTATACCTTTAAGACACTCGAGGTTAAATGAAACTTAATGCTACTACAATACATACTTCACTGTTATTTTAAGAGCACTTTCGTGAATCGGGGTATTTAAAAATTATGGTTCTCAATGAATTTTCTTTAATAGAAGCATCTTTTTGCCTTCCAATGCAATTCACTGCACTACTTTTATTTTATATGCAAAGTATTAAGACTGTTGTTCCTTCAAATAAACGGCCATCTATTTTGCAAAATACTCCATGTTCAATGCGCGTAAATTAATTATACTGCATTATTAAGGGAATGTATAACAATACTCCTTTAATACTAGGTTTGCAATGCCTGTCAAAATGAGGGGTTCTAATATGTTAATATTTTTAATATATTTTAGTAAGGAATTATTCAACAAAATTTAATTGACTATACATGGTAATAAAAATTGGTAAAAATTTGTGTAGACACGTCTTTATTATTTTTATAAAGTAATGTAATACATTGCAGAACGTAACTATAGCACCACTACAATTTTCAAGAATTTTGAAGTTCTGAGCAATGATTTCTAGATGTTAATAATACCACAAAAAAAGAATAATGACATTTGTTTAACACGAATTATAACAATTAATTAAATATTTCAATGGTGCATAACTACATCACATGTGCACAGCAGTCAATAAAATGTTTAATTTATAATTGAGGTTATTAAGAGTGAGAAGTTTCAATAATGAGTAGAACCTCCATTTTATGTATTAACTCAAAAACACGATTTTCATACTGTTAACTAATTTTTTCAACGTTTCTTCAGCAATATGATTCCACGCTTCAATAACAGCTGTTTTTAGCTCCGAAATGTTTGAAAATTGTCGATTATTTTTATAAACATGACGTACCATGATACCCCATAGATTTTCGATTGGATTTTGATCTGGGGAGCATGCAGGCCATTTCAATACATTAATATCAGACGTTTAAAACCATGCTGTAGTTTGTCGACCTTTATGAATTGGAGCATTGTCTTACTGATTAGGTTAGGTTAGTATTTTCACACCTTTCCGATTCTCGAGAAATAAGAATAAAAAACATAACGACATAGAAGTGTTCATTATCCTGTTACAGTTCAATTTAGTTAGAAAATATACATTATTCGAAAAAGAGTGTTAATATACGTGAAAAAGTAGACAACAAAGTTGGTAAACAAAGATTGTTACAACTACTACAAGGCACTGACACCTCGATCGATAGCAAAGTAACCTTCTTTTAAACGAGCTTTCCTCATTTCCGGTTCTAAAAATTTTGTGATGCCTTCGAAACGGTTATGCGTGGAAAAACCCTACTTGGCCTGTATCCACAGAAGACGCTTCAGTTTATGGTCCCGCAGGATTTACTGCCTCTCAATATGTTTCGTTACTATTGTATCAGTGCGTGGATTCCCCACTGGCTTCGGTAACAGCCTGCAATCGTTGTGGCAATAATGAAATTCAATTTCCTAAAAAGCCGTAAGTAATTTCGTTTCATTGGTTTAATAGAAACAGATTTTCGGCCATCTTTCCTCAACGCTGTACAGCCATTTATTAGGTTGTTGCATATGAAACATCCGATTTGTAACGTTAAACGAACACCGTTCGTTTATTAAAAAAACTTATTAATCAAGATAAGCACCATTATAATCAACACATTCTGTCAACGAATTACAAGTTTCTTGATTATTGTGGAAATTGAATTTTTTTTTATCGTTCACGTTCATTGTTTATAAGATTGACAGCCTCATTTTGGAACTTTTTTCTAGCATCGACAAATAGTGTGCACACACTATTCGAAAATATTAAGACTTCAGCTACATGAGCTAGCTAGTTAAGTAGTTTATTAATAAATTTTTTACTTTCAATTTGTCTATAATTTGCATGTTCTTGTTAGCAAATGACGGATAAATTCTTCCTTTTTTCGATTACTGTAAATGAATAAACATTTGAGATATAAAAATATACAGTCTCGTGTAAACCTAATGGCTACAATATTGTTGAATTTCGTAGAAACTTTTGGGCTGACTATTACATAATAGTCTTAAAGGGAGCTACATATTACTTACTAAATCAAAAAAATATTTGTTACTAGTTAAATTTTCTATTAAATGTTATAACATAAATATGTTAATAATAATAATATAAATATGTTATCTTAAATAACATATAAATTATGTTATTTAAGATCTCTCATCGACTTACGAATAAAATACGCTATTACGTTTAAAATGTATTCATGTATGGATACATTGACACGTACAAAGAAAAAACTTTAAACGAAAAATTTCAATCTTACAATGCAAGCATTTTCAAACCTGACGATGTTCTCAAGAAAGGAGTCTCAAATATGAATCTCATAGAAAGAAGTCTCATAAAGAATACACTAAAGTCTAGTGACTAGATTATTAAATCTTGGCTTAGCATTCTTCACTTAGAAGTCTTTATCGCTTTGCTTTATGCACTGAGCTCTAACTTTTAACTCGTTCGCTCATCTTTTACTCATTCTCACTACACAAATTTACCATTCTTTTCCCTTCTACCCGTATCTCATATTTCATTTTCTATTCCTGGAGAACCATCTGTCACAGAAAATCATTCATTCATAGTTGAACGACTCTGGAAACCATTTCGATCACGCAAGGCTATTTTCTAACAAGTCTCAGCCATATTAATTATCCGTGGCTTCAAAATATCTAAAAGTGAAATCTATATTCTTATTTTTTAACATCGTAAGTGTATAGTATAAATAATTCTTCTTCCTCGATCATTATGTACTAACTAAAAAATGTTATTAACAGCTATAAATTGGGTAGTAACATAAATTCGTTCGGTTGCAAATATAAATATATCCCTAATTTTAACGATATAATTGTGACTCATGGAAAATACAGATGACTATAATTAAATGAAAACTACTTATAGTCAACGATTTTATCATTCATTTATTGTATTGATTATGTATTAATTTTATACGATTTATATTTTTGTTGTAATTGAATTTATGTTACGACTCAATACATCTATATCATTTTATTTGTCAAATTTGCTGTTTCAACCCTTGTACAGGTGTATGACCCCACTAAAAATTATCTCCTTCGTTGCACAACCTGGATTTTTGCATACATTTTTGGTCCCAATTCGTACAACGAGCGATGCTCTACTGTAGAAACAGTTGATTTATAAAAATGAATGAACTAGCTACGGAATCGACCCTATACCCTGTGCACGAGTCCCGATATAAGTGTTTGTACAGTTTTGCGGCAGACTGTAGTTGGCCCGAATCGCCGGGGACACCTTGTACATCGTTACCTGTCGATCAGGAAGATAGAGAGCGTGTCAAGAGTGAACGCGTACCGTAAAGCACTGTTCTCAGTGAAGACCGAACCGGTCTAACGATCGCCGCGGCAGTTTCGAGGATTCGCAACGCGGCGCGAGAGAAGCGTCCACTCACATTCCGCGTTCCCTAACGACCCAGACGTTAACTGCTCCCTCGTTAAGCCCGGCATGATGACACGATCACGACACCTGGAAACATCACGTTCTGAGCACGCTTAATTCCCGAATAATCGTGGCGACTGCTTGGATTGGATTTGTTAGCAGTGACGCAGCGCGTGGCGACGCGACGGTCACTCGTAATTTCCCGCGTGTCAATCACCGGACAGGAAGCATCGATGGACCGTCCAATGGGGTGTTATTTCGACGACGGGATAACGTTACGCGGAAAACACGAGCAGGGGGCCCAAGGGGAGCCAAGAATCGCTTTGTAATGCTAATGGGGGATGGACCCGATGAGGAAACAATTATCTAGCCACTGCGTGACTCGGCCGCCACGCCGCACCAGTGGGCCAGAATCCCAAAAAGCTGTTGTGAACGTAATTGTTTGTGAACGTAATTGGTTAGTATTTTGTTAATCAACTTTCCGAACAAGAAAAGTAATTTCTCGTAGAATAGATTCGAGTGTGTTCTTTCTTCGTCTGTATAACCACTGAATAATAAAGAATTAAGTAAAAGCTCTATAAAACAAACAATAATGTCTTGTTCAATCAAACGTATCAGCTACTTAAACGTTTTGAATTCTAGTAGGGTAAAACTATACAATATGCCACGGTTGACAAAACGCCTCATCAATGTATTACACATACAAGTAGGGATACGCCGTTGCAAATGATACACTCCCAAACAAAAAGATAGCACACTAGTGCTTCTACGAATATGTAAACATACCATACAGTTGACCTTACTTGAATGTTCTGTTAGTTGAAAGAGAAAAACACAATTCGACGCAGACAAAATGATAGCACACTCGAACTATGTTTACATATTCTTCAGTGTTTCGCGAGCTTGCACAGAGTTAATATTTATTATAGTATATTTATATATTATAGTATACTATATTATAGTATATTTTGTTATTTTTTGTAGTTTAATATTTCTTTGTTAATCTGAATTTAACATTAGCAAGCCTCGTAACTTATATAATTTAATTGATACAATCCGAGCGGTAAGATTGTATCGTGTGGGAACGTTCAATTATTAAATTAGGATGTTTGGCAATGATTAAGGGTTGTAATTTACGCGAGTTAACAAACAAGACAATTTATTCTGGATTCGAATAGGTTACAATTGTGATTGTTGTGTCGCGAGTGAAGGTAATAAATGTACAATTATAGAAATTTGTTGTATGTAATTTCCGATGAAGACACTAATAAGTGCGTACAGTGTCCCGAATACTATTATTGTATTAAATCAACAGAAGACTGGATACAATGTACAACATATTTAGCTTGGTTACATGAGTTCTGTACAATGTACAATTTTTGCAATCATTGTGGTCGAAAAGCCAAAAGAGCAGCCCTTAATAAGAAATAATATAATTTCATTAGATATTACTATATTTTTGTTCGTAACTTTATTAAGCATAATATACCTAAAGTAGTGAATAATTTATGTAGAGGCGTATTGTCACATGGATGAGGCATTTTACTCGTCTACTGTGTTACTGAATACTGAAAAATGATTATTTTCTGCTACTTTTTATTACGTTTTGTTCACGATCAAGGAATAGTTGTAAACAGAAATGTACAATTCGTGTGATTTGACAGATAAAATAAAAAATGACTGAAAAATGATTTTTTAATTAATTTTCCTTTAAAAGTGGAGCGTATTGTATTGTTTTACCCTATAGTAATTTTCAGTGGTGCCTCAGAGGGGATAGTCTGAGGTAAGTATTTACCCATCTACCCTTAATGTATTAAAAAATCATTCACTGTCGACTAGTACCAGAAACAACAGTTAAACTTCTGAGAAGACTTCTGAGTTAGACTTCATCTGAGAAACATTAATGGCAGACCATTTGAAATAATAAGAAAATTACCTATCGAGAACCGATATATTTTTTTTTGTTCGAAATCCGTCTGTTGCTTTTTAGAAAAACAAAATGGAAAGCAATTGAAGTATTCTCACACTTGTTCCACTCGTCGGATCTACTGACGATTTGATTCGATTCCCTAAAACACGATAAAATTATGATGATAGAAGAGCTGTTTGAAGGCGGTACCGATCGTGGAAACCAGAGTACTGCAAGAGCTGTGAGCAATCGCAGAGGAACTTGTTCCCATGAGCTTTTCAATCATTTCACTCGCGGAACGATTTTACATGGAGAAATTTTTCCATTGAAAAGTTTTTATCCATCCGTATTGTTCCTCACTCACGGGAACTTTGTTATCGCTCTATGTAACATGTTTATTTGCTACGAGTTCCAAAAATTTGCCAATTTCCCGCAGTGCGTTTTTACCAGCTTGCTTCTCAATATTCCCGCTAACTAACGAAGTGGAAATCGATTCTCTGCTATTCGCGGATGTTTTTATCTTTGAAGGACGGAGATTCCAGGCCCATTTGTGTTCAATTAATTCGACTGTATTTCATGCACAACCTAAGGCAACAAAATTCTGATCAGATCCATCAATACGAAATTGACTGAAAACATTCACGTTTGAGAACGGGTGAAGTTTTTAGATTTTCAGCCATTATAATTTTAAGTGTACACATAAAAATATTATGATAGATTGTTCAAATATAATATATAAAATATTAGGTTGCTCGTAATTTCATTTCTCGTGTAGAGATTTATGAAGAAATTGGCTAATTGTGAGTGAAATATAAAACAATAAAAGATTTTTAAAATGAGAGGTGTTTCGCTGACGTTACAGTAGTATAAATTACACTGTAAGGGCTTCGGACGACCAAACTTGTTCTCCATTTTTATTCTATGAAACAGTGAAAAAGTTTTTTCAGGGGGAGATGCTTAGGAGATTTGAAGGTTAACTTAGTTTCTTTTTTTTTAAATAGAGCAACATATATTTGAACTTCTACCATTGTAGCCCTCCTCGAGAAAATTTCAACAATATAGTCGTTTAAGGTTATACAATAACGCATATGGACTAAGTAAATAAAAGCAAATTGGGAAACTAACAAAATATTTGATACCCTTTTGTGAGTATCCGGAAAGCGATTTATCCAGTTTTTGAGGTATTAGGCTTCGAAAACCGGATTTTTTAAAATTCGCTTTTTCTATTTCTGATTTTCAGGCATTGCGGAAATCGCGTCGACACGCGTTTAGCCGTTCTTGTAATCCCGCAACGAAACCGCCGGGGTTCGCGAAATTTATGCGATCCGCCGACGATTTCCTCGTAATCTCGCAACGATTCGAGACTCTGATATATCCGTGCGTAACGTTTCGCGCGTTTTCCGTATCCGTCCTTAGCCCATTCGCCCGCTCCAAACTTTGCTACTCGCTTTATTCTATCTTTTTTTAAAGAATAACGAATCGCACCGCTTTTCAAACAAATTCAAAATTTATATTTCCTTTGGTACCTCTAAACCAGAGTTTTTTCGAGTTTACCGGAGCTTTCCCAATTTTTATACACTGTGGGAAAAAGTGGCGCACGGAACGTATGCTCTTGAAATTGAATAATACAATATAAAAGCGTACACGAGGAACTCGATATTCCCACGATCGTAGCATATTTTCCTTCGGGTCTTTCCTATGTAAAAATCTGCTAACACACTTTCGATACCGTTGCTGATAAACCGTTTAACACGTAAACTACCGCGTCAGTCTGTTGTTGCAGTATATTTTCGAGAATCAAATTTTATTCGGGTTTTTAGAATGCAAGAGGGTCAAAGTAGTATGAGCTATTACGTATCAGACTTAATTGACAGATGGCGTAAGTCCAAAATTCGAAAAAAGTTGTTTGCTGTCGAAATAGAAAGCCTTATGAATGCTTATTTGATTTATTAACTCAACTTATACTTCGTGTTTTTGTTTTAAAATAAGTAAAAGTCAACTTTATATCCTAAATGAAATGATCGTAAACATTTCTGGAATAATGGCTCAAATCCAATGTTGTAGACTTGTGTGATTTTTATTTCAAATTATACTATCATAAATACTAAATTTTCAATTTATTATTACATTTATTCTGCTCCTATTTTCTGGTGACTTAATTCATTTTGTCAACTAAGGGTCTTATATTCTAACTTTTTACTTCTCGTTTTATAAATTAACATTTCTAGTGCCAATCCAGCAACCTTCAACCTTTCCATAAAATCCTAGAAATTTGTTTAATGAAGTAATTATTGAGAAGATTAGGTGCATGATACAAATTCTTGCATTTTATAGATTCTAACCAAATTTCGCACACTGAATGCATTAACGTGAAAATTAAATTTCAATTCTTTACTAATAATTCCGTCTCATACTTTTGAGAAACGACACTCAAAGGATTTTGAATTTATGGAAATTTTGAATCTTGTGCAAAATAAAACCCATTTCTATCCATTGGAAATTTATGTTTGTTTTTAACGATTTCAGGAAGTTGGAAACAATAGATGTACACAAAAAATTTTTAATCCTTCTACTGTTTCAAATAGCACGCACACAATTTTTGTTGTTCATCACTTTGTATTACTCAAAATCATTGTTGATTGCGAATATATATTTAATAAGTCGAAAATAGCATAACAATGTTCCTAAATCCTTTTAACACTTTTATGGCTCACTATTTTTGCCACAAATGCACAAAATTCGCATTCGAATTATTGATTACTTTATGTCAACACTAACGAACACTAAAAGTGACTATTTCTTTATAAATAAAATAAAATATAATATAATATAATAATTGTAAATCAAAATGTGTCCACACAATCGTGAGAAGTTCAACGAAGAATTAGTCAAAAAACATAAAAAGTTCACCATTAAATTGGCATAATTAACTCAAGATTATTTGCAACATCAAATAAAGTTTATAGAGAATCAACAATCATTTTTTAATGTTAAAACTTATGAAATTTCAGAATTTTTGAATAACTAAAACAACGAAGAAAAGGTTTTTTACATTTTGTGAACATCGTTTTATTTAATAATTAAAATTAGATGGATGGACTTTAATTAATTATAATGTCTACATATATGTGTTTACTAGAAAACATACAGTAATTGGAAAACAGGACTTTGGAAACAATAGAATTTCTTATTACAATAATTATAGTAATTATAACAACAAATTCTAATGAATTGTACTGTATTTCTACTAATTGCACAGTTCATAATTTATTCATGATCTCAAGTAAAAAAACGTAAAAAACGTCGTGTTTCTCAGTATTCGTCTAACATTAGGTTTAGCAAGATTTATAAAACATGAGGTATCTCCTTGTAACGATTAAAATCAATCGGGTGAACTTTTGTAACTGATTATAAATCAACTTGCAAAATTATATAGCGTACATATGAGAATTATTTGTGATATAGTATATATGTCTCGTATCCTATTTCGTTTTCCAGTGTGTAGTGTATTTCTACACAGCTATGATTGAACAGCTGCATTACGTAAATAATTTATCTCATTTAATTTAATTGTAATGTCAAAAGATATTTTATATTTGTGCAAAAGGAGTTAATTAAATGATACCGTAAAATATAATTGGACAATGTTCCGAAATAACGACCAGAAAGGATTTTTATTAAATATTGCATTTCACCAAATTGATAGATGCAAACTGGTTTATTATGGATAAAATATTTACCATATTTATAAACATTTAAGCATAAGCATAAACATTTCGAACCGTGACATGATGGAATTATACGTTTATTTGTGTTCTAAAGAATTATATACGAAAACAATTAGTAATTGTCTTTAAACTTTCATTGATTATGGACTGTATTGTGCATGAATAGACGTTTGGAAACCTGTATAAAAATTTATTTATTGGTATGTTTTGCAATCAGTTTTGGAGGCTTAACTAAATGTTAATTGCTATGCCGCATAGTTCACTTTGAAAGTGAAGAACAAAAAAATACCAAGGAATACCGCCTTGTAATTTATAAGGTATCAAATTTAAACTAAATGATTATTAGACTGTTGATTTTTATGCATTTATGAAAAAATTAGCTGCTTGAAACATAAAACAGTGAAAAATATAAAAAATCTAAGAATATTGTTATGATGTTTTCAACGTGAAAAGACTATTAAGGGATAAAATCAATTTTTATTTAATTACTGCTTCCCACAGTCGGTGCAGAATATTTTTATTTTGCATAAAGATCCACAGTCTAATTATCATACACATATTTTAGAAAAAAATATGAATGATGGTCTGAGAAAGTAGAGGTTTCGTGCTTTAAAATGAGTCCAAATTTATTATCTTAGGGTTTTTTTAACGAAATTATCATAATTCAAATACATTCTAGATCTACTGTATTTTCATTCGTTAAGTTCTTGCAACATAATTAGTAAACTGTTTCTGTATTAACGTATTCTTAAATTTGGAAGATTTGCTCTAATAAGGACTAATTAGTAAGTTCTTATATCTTTCATCGAGAGTTTTTTTTTATGCTCACTAAAACTGAGATAAAGGATTTATTAAGATGTTTCGAAAATCGCTGCACTCAATATTCATCGTTAGACTATAGATTTTATGAATTCACAACAGAAATGCTTAAGTGAAACTATAAAACAATAAAAACATAAAACAAAAAGAATATGGTGATATTATTCTCGATTTATTATATTTATTAAGAGCCAAAATAAAATGTTTCACCTCTGGTTCGTTCAATTGATGCGCAAAACTTTTATACCGCATAAAGAGCTGCTGCAGTCTATTCGTCGCCGAACTTAAAAGTAGAACTGTTTCGAAAACAATGAAAAGGGGATCAAAAAAGTGCGATAAAATCAAACTCGACGACTTGAACTTTTCTCTGATGTCCATTCAATAAGATGAACTTTGTATCGCAATTTTAATACCGATTGTATAAAAGTACAAACTTTCACTTGAATAATTTTCTATATATTTTATTTCACGAGATAACCAGTAGAGTGACAGAACATGAAAAAAATACTGCGTGTTCTAAGATGCTGACTTGTGTCAGTGTATTTCGAAAAATTGTATCAGAACAAGATTGCAATTTTGTTGGAAGTAAATACGAAGTAGTAGATTCGTGATCACTGACATCCGATAATAAGTTGCATCACGAAATAGAGATGCAATTTTCTCGGATAGATCGAGGTGTTTGACACTTCCAACCTCCTTGAAATCCACATCTCAATAATAAATCTAGTTAAATAACGCCAGCGGATTATGAAAAAAGTCTCGAGCAGAAACCTTCTCGACATTGCGCATAACCTATCAATCCTTTGCACTTGAAGCTGTTTTGACTCGAAAAAAAGAATAGAGAAAAACGTTTTATAAACAAGAAAAGGCTCAGTTGAACGCATTTAATTTACAATTTATTAATAGTTTGAGGATTTTGTGCATTTATAGTAAAAAATGAGTAGGTGTAATTTAAACCAACAAAGATATTAGCAGAATATTGAAAATACTGGTGTATTATTTTCAGCCTATTCAACATATTGAAAAAGAAAATAACTTTCTTTTCCACTCCTGTTTATTCCAGTTCAGATGGAAAATTTTTATTTTGCGTAAAGATTCGCATTAATCTCCGAGCTGATGATGCTTTTAATAATTTCATTTGTAGAAAATCAATGATTTGATTTGTAGCATCAGTAATAAGTTATTACTGACAACATTTGTGAACGAATCTTAATTTTAATGCTTCTTTTCTAGTAAGTGTTCACTTGTAACAATAATCGTTAAAATATGTTAAAACGTTAGAATAAATAATTTAATCTACTTTCAGCATTTTAATTTTATGATTCACCATCAATTTTTTAATTGTTCCGAGATGACAAAGTGCGTGGTACGAAACACTTTACGTTCGGATGTAGTGTTGCTAATTCTGAATACCAAAGATTAATACTAAAAAGGTTATTGTACGACCTTTTTGCAATGCGAATTACAACGAAAAGAAAATAAGAGAGCAGTGGGTGCAGCGTTCCGTGTGTGAAATGTCGCTGCACTGTGAACGTGTTAATCATGGTTCCGGAAGTTATGCTCGCGACCTCTGTAAGTAAATTTTAGCACTTGGAATATCTTAGATGATAAGTAGTGTGTGCTGTAATTTTTGTGCCTGATAAAGATCATAAGTGAAAATAGTTTCATTATCTACTTGTTTTCTTCATTTTTGAAATAGAGATTACAAAATTGTTTTAACAAATGATGAGTAAAAGATAAACAAAACAATGACAACATTAGAAAAAATAACGGGCACTGTGTTCTTATTTTCAACTGATTCAAATTAATAACAGAGGATACACAGTTTTATTGAAACCCTACTTCTGGTAATTGATGCGAACAATTTCTATTTCGCCTAATTACTGTGCCTATATTAATTATATTTACTATTAAAGCATAATGAATATTAAAAAAGGGATATTAAATTTTTCATTAAAATCAGTTAATACATATGTTATATATCTCTCTTCTAATATTGATTGTGCTTCAAAAATAAGTACAATTAATATAGGCACAGTAATTGGTGCCCCCACAGTAATTGAATCCCTTACCCTATACTAGTACCCCTATACTAGTCTATAAGTTTCCCTGATATTACACACATTCATTTATTCCCATACCGCGCTGTAAATTTTTATTCGTTTCAAACAAATAATGTATAATAATGTATAATAATGTATTAATAATGTCAACATTGTTATAATTTTTAGTAGCTCCACATAGTTGCCATTCAAGTACAAAACGTTATTTTATGTCATTTTTCGGTTACACCAGTTCCAGACACTTTTCGTTTCTCATTATTATTAAAAATTTTCAATTTACTAATTTATTAGCTTGTCTATGACATTATACATTTTTGTTTGTTCCCATCTTCCCCTACAAAGTTTTATTCATCTTGAACAAACAGGTATTCCAAATATGCTGTCTTTTTTCTACAAACGAACTCAGTAATTTGAACATTGCTTCAATTTTCAGCAGTGCTCCAAACTTTCTAATAGTTAGTAAGTTACTAATTATTTAATTTACGTGTAATATATTTATACGCTGTAACTCTGTAGCTGTGGACAATAAAAAAAAATGGTTCAAATAAATGTTATGTACTTTAATGAGACGTGTCATAATAAAAAAAAATCAATACCACTTTCCATTTCAAAAAATGTTGGGGCCCACTGTTCCTGTCAAAAGTTACTCCAGAAAAAATTTAATACATAGTCAAATGTTAGCCCCCCTTAACCATTGAATTAAAAAAAATGAAGTCATTATCTTCATTAGGTTCTGAGAAAACAGCTTGTAATACATCAGTTAGTACGAGGCACGAATTTTCTGCAGCGTTCTACAATTCTGGCTCAGTGTGCGTCACTGCAAATTTTTATTGACCTTGAACAAACTGGTATTCGAAATATCCCGCACTTCTTCTACGAACCAGGCTTGGAAATTATCGAAATAAATTGTCTGAGAAATAATCGTTAAGATAATATACTATCCTATTTGGCTGCACGCCATTTGAAATAATCATACGTTAGTTTATTCTAACAGCCAAATAATTTTTTAAAAATTATTTCATTATTTGAATTTGAAATATATATTTACTTAGTATACTAATGAACAATTTTAAAGGCGACTGCAGCTAAACATTCATCGTTAAACTACAAAAATTAGCATATCTAAATTTAACGATTAATTTAGTTAGTTCAATAACCTCTTCTTTATATGAGATCGTTTATTATGTTATTTGAACAATGTGATTGACCACAGAAATTATTCAAGTAGAGTATTATTTGAAAAAACTTTATGTTATGTAACTGTCGAATGAAAATAAATTTTTGATGTTATTTGTACGTTACAAATAATACGGTATTTAAAATAATTAATTAATTCAAACGATTATTTGTTGTCTTATTTCAAATGAAATTTGTCCAACCCTGCTGCGAACGAACTTAGTCATGTAAACACTGCCACGATTTTCAGTAGCGCCACAGCGTTGTTATTCAAGTACAAATGGCTAGGATAGCTGTATGACCTCGGACATTGGCATAAAAATGAAACCGGAACTCCGCGGTCATTGGCATTCTAAGCAAATCCGCTCTGCGGATTCAGAAGCGAAAAGCGCACGAAGAGTGCGAAGCGAAGTATCACGGACACGTTAATTAAATTCCCTCGATGGATACAATATGATTCGTCCAGACGACAGCCTTGCATCGGAAAAGGTAACGATATAAAAATTTGAATCACCCCATTGGAAGTATTCGTTGTACCGTCGCATTCTTCTTTTAATCGCAAGCCAACGCTACCGGATAAAGCAACGTGTAATTTGTCACAATTGGTATTGTTCGGTGTTTCCCAGTTCCGCGTCCCTGACTCCCCGCCTCTGTTTCTCCCCCTTGTTACCCCATTTTCCCCGACACGTATTTTTTCCACTCTCTCTCTCCTTCCCCCTCTCCCACACCCCTCTCTTCTTTTATCCACCGCTTCCTTCTATCCACCATTTTCCCTCCCTATTTTCTCGTACGCCGGAAACCTCCGATATGAAACGGCGAACTGGCTGAGGGTGTGCCCCAATTTTGCGGTGACCGACACGGTGTTTATAATCGGAGGTGAATAATCGACAATCCAGACTCCAGCTTGCGAAAAAGCTACGGCCGCATTGTTACACGCGCGCGGGTGACGAACGAGACACGCGATTCCCCGACTTTTCGATGGTGAAAGGCACAACGCTGCTTACGAGGACGAACTGGGATTCTACACTCCCAAACAAAAAGATAGCACACTAGTGCTATCTTTAATTTCTCATGTTAAAATAATGCTAGCGTGAGAACTCTGAATTATCTTTGTTAATCTGAATTTAACATTAGCAAGCCTCGTAACTTATATAATTTAATTGATACAATCCAAGCGGTACGATTGTATCGTGTGGGAACGTTCAATTATTAGATTAGGATGTTTGGCAATGATTAAGGGTTGTAATTTACGCGAGTTAACAAACAAGACAATTTATTCTGGATTCGAATAGGTTACAATTGTGATTGTTGTGTCGCGAATGAAGGTAATAAATGTACAATTATAGACATTTGTTACCTATGTTGCACGGTGTTGACGCACTGGCAATGCGGGGTTGGAGAGCAGTTGTTGAAGGCAAAATAGAAACGACACTAACTAACGGCTTATATAAGTTAACGTTTGATCCAAAAGGGACTTTAACCCGATCTCACCAGAATTTAGCCTGATACGAGTAACGCGACGTGACTTCACGATTAATATACCGCGACCGGACCACTTCTGAATCTCAACAGAACCGCGTCTCGACTGAACCGAAGAGAATGAAAATGAACGGGTTTACACTCCCAAACAAAAAGATAGCACACTAGGGCTATCTTTAATTTCTCATGTTAAAATAATGCTAGCGTGAAAACTCT
>CM052146.1:897295-954239 GCA_028454255.1 Halictus ligatus | reverse complement strand
ATAGAGAGACAGACAGAGAGGAAAAGTATAAATGTCGTTACACTAGAATCATTCGAAATTGTCACTCAAATCGGTATGTAAATGGTACGACGTACATGCGTAGTCGGATTTAAGACACGTAGAATCACCTTAAGATTAATAGATTGACGATAATGGGAACGAAGCAATCGGCCAATCGATCGATTAGCGATTTCAGTTAATTAATTGGTTGGATACATAGGTAGATACAGCGGATAAGGTTAGCCGAGTCTACAAATTTCGACTCGAAGAACGTCGTTCGTATAAAAAATGGACAAAAATTGTTCCATCTCGATTGAAAAACGAAAGTGCATCAAACGAAAAAAAAAAACGGTAAAGTTCGTTCAGAACAGCAAAACAAACGATAACAAAGCGTAGAGTCCAATCCGTGATATTTGTTCGATTATTACAATAAATTGAAAAGTGAATAACGAAAGTCACTCGAAAGTTAATCTAATTTTTATTTGAATGAGATCAACCGATTAATGATTCTACAGAAGAAGGTTGTTCCATTTCTTGCTCGTTATTCGATATTTATTATCCGAATGAGAGATCCGGTCCATCTCTGATGAAAAGGGTTTCCATCTCGACGCCATTTTCGATAGAAACGACGCTCTCTCCTTCAAAATCTTCGTCAAAAAGTATTACAATAAAAGACTTAAGTGATGCCATATACATAACATGATACACAAAGTTCATTTAACTATACTCAGTGACTGGATGGATAATCGAAGTTGGCGGCTACAACGGAACCGTGACAATCGATCTTCCACGACAATACAATTAAGAAGAAAAAAAGAGACCACCTTCTTGCGAACTCCATGTATAAATTCATTAATCCCATTCTATTCCTATCGATCGCACGTTTCCCGAATCGCCTATATTACACGGGGAAATTAAACGATCTTTGACCGACAACGATTAGATTGATTAATTAAAGTAAACCGAGCAATTACACTTTGCTTCGCAGCAAATACATATATATTCCGATAAAAATGGCGGATTCTACGTATTTGTGGACACTTCGTTTAGAGGCTCCTAAATACGCTTGGAATTTATGTTTTCAGGTAAGCGACCCATTGACAGACATGTTACAGTGATCATTAGATTGCGGATTGTTATGCATTTATACCAATAATGGGTGAGTATCGTTTCTTACAACTTAACAAAACTACTATAGAGAAGAATAAAGTCATACTCGGCTCCTATTATGTCTTGCAATGAATGCAAGCGATTTTTATTCTGCATAATGATCCGCGGTCTAGTGATCATCTTAGAGTAAGCGTTTCTTGGAAAAAAGGTGTCTTTTTATTGTTTTCAAGAAATTAAAATTATCTAAAAAGCCCGTATACATGTATTCCGTGTGGCAGTAAATATACAGCGAATGTAAAAAGGATTGTTTCAAAAGATTGTACACTTACCGTCACAGAAGATACATGTACATAGTCTCTACAAACAATTTCCTGGGAACTTACAGAGCTACTGGAATCATATAACGTTGAATCGATAAAAAGTCAATTGACGAACGGAGAAAGAAAGATTGCGCCAATAGGAACGATTACCTTAGCGAACTGCGAATTTCCTGCGTACGCAGCGTACGCGAAATAAAACAGAGCCCTGGAATCGTTTGCCATTACTTTTATTTCCAACTGAATCGAATCGTTGTCGTCGAGAAATTCGATTTCTCTTTGACCTTCGTTCCACAACAATCGGTCTGTGTAAAATTGTTTCGTACAAATGGTCCGCAGTCTAACCGTTAGTTATCTCGTGAATAAGCATTCGGAGGATCGAATAAAACGAATCGTCTTGCGGGGATCGTGAGAGGGCCCGGTTTTACTCCACAAAGGGTGAAACTCAACGACGCTCTAACGAACTCGCAACATATTTTTGACACGAATAAATACATTCGGGAAAAAGAAATCTGAACGCGTCTGCTGCCTCGCTAATCAGTCGCGATTTCGTGGGAGAGGGGAGGGGACAGGGGAAGCGTTTCCGGTGCTTTCACGCCATCGAGTTAATGAGAAAAAAAATGATAGCTTGAATATGCGTATACAGGCCGATTGTGTTCGCGTCACTCCGTTCGAAATCAGAATGGCGAGACCGTTATAATGTCGCGTTTTCCTATTGATGATCGCGGGAAAGCAAGTACCTTATTTTTCGCGACATGGAAGAAGGAATACGTCGTGACCATTCCAGCTTTTTCTTTTTTTTTTTTGTTTGTTTGTTTGTTTGTTTGTTTAATCAGTCTTCAAAAATCGAAAATCCACTGTAAATCACCGTGAAAAGTCGAAAGTTCGTTAAGCATATTCGTTCGCGCGCAAATCTACACTCGTCGTTTTACCAAGCGAATTTGTCAAAAATCATTCGATTGTTTCTCAGAGAAGTCAGCGATCGACTTACATCTCTATCTGCCATCATCTTTCAAGATACCTTGCTCGTTAAATTCTTTTCTCTTCTTTTGTCTTGTTTTTTTTTTCGTTTACATTACTACGGATCAAGAATTAGATCCGCATGGAATGAACAGGGCGCGATATTGTTCACTTTTTTCGCAAATCTATATAGCGCGGATGCAAGAGTGAGGAGAATTTCTTTTGTCACCGGTTGTTCGATGCAGACAAGAAATTCCGGTCTTGTCTGTGACTGATATAAATGAAAATACCGACGCCCAGATTGGTTGAATGTTCTTTATTGAATATCGACATAGCATTGGATAAAAAATACTCGATCGTTGAATTTCCACGTGAGAAATTCCCGTTACTTTTGCATCTATTTAAGATCTTTCTTTCGTTCAACAGCTGAGAAATCGTGTTCACATTTTACTTTTCTTTTCTTTTCTTTTTTTTTAGTTTTTTCGTTTTTGTTTGTCCTCGGCTTCTTTTTCAGTGCGTCGAGATTGAATGAAACGAAAGAAAAACGACTGTCGGAAAGAAGAAAGTGTAACAGAGGGAACGTTCGAACGTTTTTCATTTTTAAAACGGTACTACTAACGATATTTGTAGCAAAAATATACAGGCCACACGGCTGCTTACAATTATTATTCGCTTCGCGAGTTCTTCGAAAGAAAGAAGAAAAACTTAACGTACACGAGAGAGAAAACTAAAACTTCCGATCTTCCTATTTCTTTTTTTTTTGTTTTCTTTTTCCTCCGTTGCGCACGCGCGCACCCGTGGTTGACAAAGAACATAACGGTTAACGACGTCAAACAACCAGCACTTGTCAGTGTCAGTCGGACGGAGGCTGTACAAATCATTGATGTCCGCTGACAATGAGTTCGTTGATTGTAATACCTACACTTAAAAATCTAGACACTTTTTCGTTTCATTACGAACATGCTCGCACGAATTTCACAAACGATCTTTTCGTCTCCTTTTTGTTTCGTTTATAATTACACCGCGAACAAAACTAAACCCATGCTGCTCCGCTCGGTTAGTTCGAATAATTAATATTTACGGATGTATCGCACATACGTTACCGCCGATAACATATGCATCGATTCATCCCCGTACGCTTGTCGACAATAGTCTTCGTTCTTGACCTCGATATTCGTGATCGAACTTCTGTTTCATTTCTTGACATTCTGTGCAACGAGAAAATCAAAAATTGTAAACGAATCGTTGTTCCTCGAACCTACCATTCGTTTGCGAAACGCTGTTCGAGTTCGAGCAAACCGAACTCCTTGGAATATCATTCTCACCGATCGTTTACGTCGCCCACTTTGCCATAGCTCCATCGATAAACTTAAAGATGGAGGAGACCAGTGGAATCTCTGGTTTTTTTCTTTCTTGCTTTCTTTTGTCACATTTGTTTACAGAAACGAAAGACAAAGTGGGCGAAATACTTTGCGAAGGCAGCTTCGAGAATTCTAATTAGTCTGAGAAGTTTAACAATGTTTAATAAATGATAAACTTGTGATATACACTCCTGTGTTTAAACTTTCCCTTCTTTCATCTAGTAGAATACATAGAAATGGAAACGAAAATTGAATTTTAAGCTGACCAATTTAACTCTACAAAGTCACACGTTGGCTCTCGAAGCAGGCAGCGATTTTCAAGTATCGCCAGGAAGCTTTCTCTACCATAAATCCAACGATACAATTTCCAATTCGCTAGATTCGATAGAATCTTCTTTTGCAAACAGATATTTCATAACTCCTTGTAGGAAGACTTTTTATTCAAAGCAGTATCAAACACAGCACTATATGAAGAATGTAATGATTTCGGTTTACTTTCTGTGCGCTAAAACAATATGGATCTACCATAGGAGATACACATGAAATTTTCTTTTTTCTTCTATAACAAATAGTAAAAAAACAAATATAAACTAATCACAGTCCTCATCCAAAAGTTTTTGTTTGTTTTTTGAAAGATAGAAGATTTCTTGTAAATGACATTAACGATGAGATACACTTCAGTCTTATGGCGAAAACTTTCCAAAGATACAGAAAATTACTGCTTCTTCTTATGGCCAACACACACGTCTTCTAAGAGTAAATATAGTCCATCTTTAACTGTTGTTTTCTACTAATACTTTATGGTTCACCCAAGTTTACGGTTTCACATTCGCGTACGAAGACGAAACGCAAGGAACGGAATATGTATATTTATATACAAGAATCGGACCATGTGTATATGAATGCGTGTACGCATGGATGTGTGTATGTCTGTACGATGAATGATCGTTCTTCGCGCGCGCGCGTGTGTGTATATATGTGTATGTATGTACGAAACAAGTCGTATAAACATTCTGGAAATGAAGTTAAATATTTTCAAGTAGATAAACCAAAAACTGCAGAGTTTGTTACTTTTGAACGTAATAAGCAATAGTTTAGCCCTCGATATTGCCGTACAGCGAGAATTGATCAATATTCACAACTAGGAAAATATTCATTGAATAAAAAAAAATCAACAAGGTTCGTAATACCAAAACAAAAACGGAAAACAAAAGTCGTTCGTAGATGACAAGAAACGTATAGTGGGTGGAACAAATGTAGCGACTTTCTTATTACCCATTTGAATCGGCCGTCAAGCAATACCCTTCACTTTATTCATGAACTGTTCACATCCTATACTCAGGAACTATGTATACAGCTTGGCATTCTATGGCAGCTAACGAAGTCGCTGCATTTGTTCCAACAAATACAGAGATGTGCAATTAATAGACTTAGTTTCCCTAAAATTGATCAGATCTTATACAATTATTAAACGATTGTAATAAATAAAAACATCACCGATCAAACTTAATCTATAATTTGGATGTTCACTTAAGTTGTAAATCACCAATGCTGAGAAGAAAATGTAAATGAAATATTTTTTACTTTTCCATTTTCTTCACTCAAAAACCACTTTTACCGGTACTCTGCAGTTAATTTTAATATTTGGACATTTATTTTCATACAATTTGTTTCTAAACTGTTCCATCGAATCAGTTGCAGTTGCGAGCAATTTTCACTTATTAATTTGAAACAGAAAAGAAACAGTATTTTTTGGATACCTTTATATAGCTCCAGTCTAGCAATTTGCAAATCTCTGTATATATATGTATATATAAATAATTATTTGAACATCAAAAATATACGTGCAACAATAATACGCATACACTAATTTGTCGAAAGCACTGGCTTTGCAATCCTAATTGTTCTGCTAATCTTATGAGTGTCCTCTTGTCTCGTTTGTGAAACTGGCCACGATAGACTCCAGTTGTGGCACGAATTCAATTTTCTTGACGTTTCAATGTTGAGACACATGTAAATAGAGCTCGAATTGCAAATCATATGTCATATATATGTGTATACGTATGTAGGGTACTACTAAAATTTCATTTTGAGCATATACCCAACATATAGACTAAACATTTTTTCATGTAGATCTCCGACACATCAATCGCTCGTTAAAACGTTGCCACAAAACCGTGAATCGTACTAAACGAGTCACACAACCAAAACTTTCTTTGCTTCTCATTCTTTTCGAATTTATCTCTTAGACTTTTAAGAAACGTTGGACTCTAAAGAGCTCTTTTTCAAGACATCGATATACGAACGCGTGTATGTATGTACAACTATACAATCCTTATCTATTTTTCTTCAGTTACGTTAGGGAAATATATACTACCTAATATTGCTATATGACTCCTATATATATAAATACGATCGAAAAGTTGAGACATGACTTTCGGAAAGCTGATCGAATGTAATTCAAGTCAACTGCTCACGATTAAATACAAATAAATTACAGTATTATACTGTTAAAGTGTTGTTCAGTATCGTCATTAATTCTGCAAGATTGATTACCTAAAATACGTAAAAAAATATTTTCTTACAAGAGAAATATGAAGTATCATCGATTAGATAAAAGAAATTGGTATGGTATGATATTTCCGATGTTTGTACGATGTGCAGAATTTTTAGAAAGTTTACTACCAATACCTTATACCCTCTAGAGCCTCTTAATTATAAACTTGCAAGATAACGTTCAGAGAATTATAAGTCATATTTCAAGGTACTTCTTCGAATAATGGTTTGGTTGTGCACTCGTTCACATTGCTAAATAACATTCGTCAGTGAGTGAAAACGTGGTCGACCAATACGACAAATGATAACATAATTCGCAATTTACCTCCGAAAACATGGACATTCTCGTATCCCATATCTTTTTTTAAATTGGTTTACTGATTACCATTTAACAAATGTATATACCGAAACAACTTACGTTCACGAATTGCACGATGAATGAATAAGAATTAAAATTATAGTAAAGATAGAATATTGGAACGAATGAAAGCTCACAATGATAAAAAAAAACATTTAGAAAAATTCTCAATATAACTATCTAAGTTGCTAACCGTCAGTGTCCCCCCTGTTGAAAAGACAGGAAGCACGGATTGCGCAAACGCATTTCGCAGAATGTTTCGTTCGTTTTAACACTGTTTCGTACGTACGTACAACATATAATGTGTACTCTCGCGTCAGAAGAAAGAAAAGAAAGAACTATGAGTAAATGTTATTTGGAATAATCACGATTCTTATTTAATTCCGAACGTAGGAATCAATTCCAGATAAAAAAAGAAAAAGAAACGATCATTGTCTCACATTCACAAATGCGATTGACGATCTAATCACTAATTACTGAAAAATCTATGCATATGGAACCAAACACTTCACTGTTTGCTCGGCAGCCTTCTCAGCCATCAAAGGAATTATGCGTTAGATTAATTCAGTATCTTAAGTTACCTAGTTAATGTTGTGTTTTTGTGTATTAAATCATTATCGTAACAATTATTTGTTGGGCACACACCGAATTAAAGTCTCAGCTGTAAGCACGCGTCAAACTTTTCTGTTTTCGTGATTCCTGTTCATTAGCCATCCTCTTTTGGAGGGGTAAACCAACCTATAATAAATGTTTTATCATAATTCAACTCATATTTTCGAAAAAGAGATACGTTCGTCAAAGATCTTAAGTATATTATCATTGAGATTGCAAACTTACCATTTTTTTCATGTATTTGTACAAGAGACTTGAATGATTGTTGTGCACGAGCTAGACTATACTGGCCTTGACCACCACATACTTTGCCAGCACCTCCAGATCCTTGAAACTGTATACGTGCTTTTCCCTTTACCAATGTCGCAGAAATCTGCATGATGACCGCTTCTACTGTATACGCTGAACTCCAACCTTGTTTTGTTAAAAGCTCCATGCAAATAGCGCCTCCTATAAGGACATATCCACCAGAGATCATGGGATGAACAACTCTGACAAATGGGGGCTCAAATGGGTAAGTTTCCTGTAACAACAAAAACCGGAAATATGAGCGTTCGTATTCTAAACACTAGCATTAACGTGGAATCATTTAATGTTGAAACAGGACAAAACAACAACAACAATAATTTCAAATAAATAATGTACCTTAAAAAGCATGTTGAGAAGAATACTATCTTTGCCTTCTTTTTCTTTTAGTAGTATGAGATCGCTGTGTAATGGTGAGTCAGGATCAACACACATCAGCCTGATATTCCATTCATACAAACTGTCATTTACTAATTCTATGCTATACATCCCTGTAAATGGTATAAGGAATATACATAAGTAGATTAAACGTCATCTTCGTCAAAAAGAAATTATGATTTAAAATTACATTATATTATATTAAAAGTGGTACCTTTTTTGAAACTGTCACTTCTGTAAATGTCACGTAACTCTTTCATGAGTCTGTCTGTGGCCTGTACACTTCCACAAGGTGAACCTTTTAAGTAGTCTTGTCTTTGATTTTGTCTCAACCTTTCTAATGTTGCCAAATGTTCCAGATCCATTTCTTCGCCCTATAAAGTTCCAACAAATTGATATTATATATTTTAATAAAATGATTTAAACAGATTTGTATTTGGTATATTCTTAGTATTTACCTTACTCTTGGCATTTGCGTCACCCTCGTCCATATCTAAATGAAGGTCTTCCTCAGTCTCACTTTCTTCATCTTCGTCAATGTCTTCAACATCGTCGGCTTCCATCCTTTGCGCAACGGTTTCATTCGTTCCGCCCAAACGCAATGGATCCAGAGCTGTTCTCAATCGTTCAACATCAGGTGGTTCCGGTAATGAATGAAGTCTACATAATTCTTTCAAGAGAATCCCGACTTGATTAATGACATGGTTGTCACGGCCTGTGGTATTACTTAAAATTTGTACCGCATTTGTAACACTAGTCTCCTCTGATTCTGCAAACCAGACTGGTGGGGTGGAGGGGTAGGTTTCCTGCGAAACATTGATTGAAGCTTCTATAATCATTTTACAAAGAGTAATGAATATAATTCAGTATTTTCATTCAGAATTGTTAGAGATTCAACGTTTAGAGTTCAATATTTCAAAAGTGTTTTATAATTATTAACTTTATCATATGATAGATCTTAGAGTTTCATATTCACTATTTAACACATTAATTTATCACTTAAGGTATTTTAACAATCTGATAAAATTAAGACTAAGTATTTCTTTAATTGCATACTTTTTAAACAAAAATATGTGATCGTTTCATAATGTACCTTTTAAATTATCCCTTCTTACTAACAATTAGTTTTATAATCTTATAATAAGTGCAGTAACATGGACTATCGATGGCCTGCACAACTCGAGATAAAGCTCGCATAAAGTCGAGGACACACACGCAACATGTCAAACGAGTAGTATTTGTTAAAATTAGATAAAGCGGAATAAAAATCCTCGATGAATGCATAAAATGATATGCAACAAATATAAACAATATGAAAACCTCATGATTATGTGCATAATCTAAAAAATGATGCTAGATGGTAATTATGCAATGAATGTTTATCTATTTATAAGGAATGCTTATACTATCCCCACACGAAGTTTTTATCAATAACCGCGATTAATCTTAATGTCAATGACACGGACATGTATAGGTACAGCACGTATCGTAAATTAATTCGTAATGTCAAACGAAAGCCTACTGATGCAGAAAGCAAAAACCGGATAAAGATTATCGATTCTGCTAACAATCGAATAAAAAAAAAGAAAAAAAAATGTAAATAGTAACGCACGCAATCAATATTCGCGAATTAAGCCCACGCGTTTAGCTTTTGTTCCGCTCCATATTATACGAAAAATAAAATTATTTTCGGTAAACTTCTCTCTGTCAAATTTCCGTTTAGTCCCAAAATCTACACTGATTGAAATCGAATTTAAAACGAAACTGAAATTACTGTATTATGCTTCGATATGTATGCAACTTTGTATCACAATCAAACAACAAAATAAATGTGGTAAATAATTGTAAATATGTGATATATGTTTTTGTATTCCCAATGTTCTAATAAATTTTTGGACTTGGATACGATAAATACTTCGAGTTATTCATCGCAAATCAATCCAATCACACGTATAAAATAAACAATATACACGCATGAATATATTGTTTATTTTTATAATTATACAATATATAATATATCCTATTATATAATGATATCATATACGTATATTCATTTATTTATTTTGTTTATACGTTTAACGAACAAAGAAAAAGAATTTAATGACAATCGAAGATAATTTCACATTGAAAGTAACGGTAATGGCAACGGTAAGAACAACGCAAATGGATATTACTCTTTGGAATCTAGTTTATCTATCAAAATAATCTTATGTACACGAAACAAATAATTTCGCGCAAATAGAATATAACTGTCTAAGCGGTCTGCGAAATGTAAACGTCTAACTTTTTTTTTTTCTATAGTCTGTAAGCACCTACAAATGGAACGAACAGGTACTATTATGAGGGACTTACCCTCTATTTGTAGCATACATTGACCTCTACCGCAATATTAATTCGTCGGAAAATCTCATCGGAAACAAACTGATTGAAATGAAAAAGAATCGATACTATCTAGAACGTGATTTTCTATAAAAACACCGAAAAACTGTGACGGGAAAAGCGTGCATGGTGGGTGCACGGTGTACGTGCTGCCCGGGCATGGCTCTTGTCAAAAGGCCCAAATAATAACACGAGTGTTATTGTTTCTTTGTCCAATCGGACGCAGACAGCGATGGAGAGTTAACGTGGTCCCATGCGAACAGAAAAACGCTGGCGATGGCTTCGAATCGATTTATCGTCTCAAATCGTTACCATGCGTGTCACACTTACTGTAATATTGGCGTGTATTTCGTATTTCTTCCCATTTTTACCGACGAACCTGCAGCTGAGTTCGTCCACACTCGCAGACATTATCTGAAATCTCTCATGGCTCTTAGGGAAGACGGACTCAAGAGTTTTGATCTCCTGTTTAAGGGTGTTCAGACAAGCCATTTGGGGGAGCGTACGAATATGCCGTACCCCAAACTTTTCGGCGGTGCTTGCCCCAAAAAACACAGCGACCCGAAAGAAACACGACGTACCCGATGACTACCCGAGAAAATGGCGACCGCGACTGATTGCTTCGGCCAGTCTCGTGAAATTTCGTTCGCTACCGTCACAGATGCCAGCACTGAACAATTCAAATATACATGACGTCCTTCCGGTCCAGCTGAGTGCGGTTGAATATCTCGAGGCATTTAAAAACTATATTTCCAAATAGCGTCTGAACTCCGTAAGGCCAGAGTCGGACTATACTCGCTAACTCCGATTCTATTATTATAAACTATTTTTAAAGAGTAACGAAAAACAATGCAACGAAATACTTGCGCGTTAACGTGCTATACGTTGAATACACATATCATAGTCACAATGTTTGATACCTTTTAATTCCGATTAGCTCACCTGGACGTCCTAGACCAATCGCGAACTTAATAAATCACAACTTAGTTGCGAGTCGAATGTACTATGAAATGTAATGTTTGTTTCTC
This sequence comes from Halictus ligatus, assembly GCA_028454255.1. Classification (NCBI taxonomy): domain Eukaryota; kingdom Metazoa; phylum Arthropoda; class Insecta; order Hymenoptera; family Halictidae; genus Halictus; species Halictus ligatus. Next base: position 942,874 of record CM052146.1, on the reverse strand, counting down.
GATATCGTAGTACATTCAGAAATTCTGAAAATCTGTAAGATTAAAAAACCCGTCGTACAAAATAATCAACACTTTATTAATTATATCATGAATTTATTTGAAATGTCTAGTACTTCTAACTCTTATGGTCTATATGTACAGATGATAATGTGGTAAAGTATAATACACGCATTATTTTAACATGTGTTAACAAATAAATGCTCTAATCTAACATACTAAAAATAATTAAGTTTTAATTTTTTGGACTGGGCCCACAGATCACCATGTCTCTTTCCTTTTTTCTTTATTTTGAGACACACTACGAGCAATACATTATTCTACTCGCCTCTTGTAGTAATAGATTTTATTAGAGCATAATTAGTAGTTTACAGTATCATGTGTACTGGAATTAATACTAAAATAATTTAAGAAATTCTTCGAACTTGAATATTCATTGATGAACTCATATTTGTGTATCTTCCCATAGTACGTATACCATGTTCATCATCTGTCACAATATACCTCCTCCGTTTCTCGTCCATAAAAATATTGCATTTATTTATTTGTAACAACGCATATGTAATTCAATATAAGAACAACATCAACACAATAAACTTCACTGATCATTTATTTTGTTTATTAAACAAAATAAAATATCTACAATACGATAGCTACGCCTGTGAAACCAAGCGATTTTCGTTAAATTATCATCGGTTCGTGTCTCTCGATAGTTTATTTCACCGAAATAGAAAAATTAAAATTTGGCAGATTGTTTAAATCTAAACATTAAATATGTATTTCAATATCTTTGCACAAATTTCCTCATTGAATATTTTTCGTGTAGAAATTTCTTATGTTGTTTTTGCTCTATTTTTTTGTTTCCCCTCATCAACATTGGAAAAGGGTAGACACCAGTCCATGGTATATAGAGTCTTTTCAATGGCAATAGAATCTTTGAAAGTTATGATATGACTAAATGTAATTTATAAATAACAAAATATACCATTTCCACCGTAACAGGATGCCTAAAGCCTTTTTCGTATATGGAAAATCCATGATGGTCAGCATTAATTTATCACTATAATTATCTCCATACATATATACATACACACCTTTTCTTGCATATACACACTTAGCTTCTTTTATTTAATAGTAATAGCGAATGTGAAAGTTAATCAGTCAGTAATACTAATTTAAGCCTCTTTTCTGAGGGCAGGACCAGTTGAAACCATGTAAATACTTATACGTCGTATTGGATTTCACTTTTATTAATTAGTCGTACCCTACTTGTTTATTTTTCTCGAAGTGAATATAGAAAATTATATTAAATAGTCGCTTTTCAATGAGCTTGTATTTGAAGTTTAAAAGATTTCAATCTATTTCTTCCACATAAAAAAAAGACTATCCGATAAACGATAGTGATGTAGCGAGCCAGGATGTCCGTGAACGAAGTCCACAGCATGCGCGAAAAATTAGGCGATCGAATTCACCTTGTAACGTACAGGTTCGAGGGGCGCAAATGAACAATTTGTTGCAAACATCGAACTCCAGTATGATATGTCGCGACTTGAACGCGGCTGTAAATTTTACAAGAGATGTCAAGTTTACGCATCTGCTCGAGACGAAGCTACAAGTTAACGTAAACGCTTTTAGAAGTAGCCTTGTCGGAAACGTCAGGCTCCACACTAAAGAATTTGGATCAACAGACACGATGTTCAAAGATGTGAAACTAACTAGAACCGTTTGGCCTGCGAGAAAGTCAAAGCTGGTAACAAAGCAAAGAAGCTGAAAGTAGAGAAAGGCAATCAGGTAAATTCTGAATTGCTTAATTGCTCTGATCAGAAAGACAAGGTGGCCGAATAAGAAAAAAATTTTAAATACGACAAATTCGACGTGGCAGACGAGGTTCCTCTAATAGCGAAGCTGTCGTTACAGGATTTGAAACGGAAGACCATCTAGGTGGTTCTATAAGTTCTACGATCTGTCAGTTTTGCAGACTTACAAGTAGTTTTCCGCCATTTTCTACTTCCAGAAACTCACAAATAATTACAGATTTTCCTTTGTGCAAATAAGAGTCCTTTAGATCAAAATTGAAAATTAACATTCATGAGATATGTTTGCCGTTGATAAATACTTAATAAGTATGGAATCCGTTAATATTAATTGAACTATTAAAACAGTTTCTTACTCTGTAGAAACAATTCTTGAACTACTGATTTGTTACAAAATTAGCAATACTTTATTAAGCGTAGCGTAAAGGAACAGTATGATCTAATAAGAATAAAACAGAATTAATTGCATATCGCCTACGTATTCTGGAATGATTGTACTCGTAATACATATCTCATTGATTGTTAATATGTGTCATGATCTTAATGGTATCCTAAGCTGCATTTTTCTGCTTACAATATTTACACACTGACAATACAAAGAACAAAATTAGCTGCATCACTGTATACGGTGATCTTGATAATTGAATTTTAGAAAATAGAATTTTCCAACATTCAAAAATTGTGATAATATTTTACCTAATAAGTTTGGCTAAATTCACGTCAAAAATTACGTCAATTAAATCATTGTTGTGAATTCGTAACATTATTAAATTATTTTGCAGCTAGTTATCAGGATACATATTAGTAATAGCTAGGAACTTGAAGAAGCATTACTTCCATTTCTTTAAATATACAAATGCCAAATTTCTTTTGATATCCGTTCAAAAGGGAGTGTACTGAATTTTAAACGACACACCTACTTCACTTTATGTCCATCAATATCAGGATATCAGCACTTTCTTTCTCCGGATCACATATTAAGATTAAAACTTTCATTTGTATTTACAAAGAAATACTAAATGTAAGATACTCTGCAGCAGAGGTAGAAAAATGAAATTAAAAAATGAGGAATGATCTTATTGACAGTTACGGTATATTCTGTTTTTGCCTTAATTCTGTGCTTTGAAACATTTGGTTTTAAACCAAATATCAAAGAAACGTGTTGTTAATCTTAATATAAAAACATATTCGAATTGCCAACTGTGCAACGCTAGTTTTATACATCTCAGATTTATTTACAAGCAGACTTTCGTCTCATAGATACACTTTGGAGAAAGAAGTAGCTCACAGTGTGTCACAGATTCCTTGCATATAAAAGGTAATCCTTCAGATTTGTGCACTCTTTCTGGCACATGACGTCAATATAGATTCATCTGTGTTTTATGTTTCCTCAAAGCAGGTAATGCTGTTTTGTTACACATGAGTCAAAGTGATCGGCTTTCTTAGAATGCCGAATGGTAATAGTCATAAGTAGGCCAGTAAGGCTGTAGCCAGTCCTAGCTGGTGCGTTGCCGCTTTTTGGATGGGTGTTCCTCTGAAGAATTCGGTGGTGCCGGCATTGCCATATCTCCTCTATTGATCAACATATATTTCAACTGGGGCATGTATTTCATTATACTTTTCACTTGAATTAAAGGTAGTTCGTCGCGAAAGGATGAACATTTTCTTGCTTCCATTAACATTTTCATTTGTAACCTTCAATTAAAATATTTCGAATTAATAACAATCGCTCATATTACTTGTCACAATGTATGCAATAATAAAATTATCTTACCTATTTCCTTGATATAAATCTATGAGTAATACATCTGTAAGGACTTGTCGACAAATATCGATGTCACAGGCAGGAAAATAATGAGCGACGAAGTCAGGAAGCGTCATCAACAATTCAGAGTAGATATATGGCTTGAAATTAATACATGGTACCATTTTATCTTCGACGAGTGCTTTCTGAATTTTATAAGGTAGAACTTGACAGGGAGATATATGTGCTTCTGGAATTGGTATTAATGGTTTTCTACCCCTAGAATCTCTGTAAATACATATTCAAAAGATGATATACTTTAACACATGTGTTATATGCATATTAATCGAGATATTTAATTGCATACCTGGCACTATTATTGTTACCATTAACTGGTATTAATGGTGGAGGATACTTTGCATGAGATGTGTTATGTACAGATGGTGTGTGACTTTGCGGATGTAACAATGTGGATGCTGAAGTAGGTGATGGCATTAGAGCTTGTACTTGTTCACTTAGACCAAGCATTTGAGGGTATGTACTTGCAGTGACAGCATTAGGTACACCTAAAGAAGGTGTGGTATATGTTGATGTGACCCTAAAATAGAAAAATTGTTCGTTAAGTCTTTCAAAGTATAAAAATGCAAAAAATAATTCTAGACCAACTGATTTGTCATACTTGGGAAACATGAAATACTTGGTAATATTTGCTATTTTATACATTTCATGTATAATCTATATATTTTTAAACAGAATATATGAAAGCAAAAAGAAATGCATACACAAATATATACATTAAGTATTAAATTTTAAATATAATACATTAGAGATTCCCTACAAAATGTATACATTGATCTATTTGATAGTACTAATACAAATTTTAACATAATACCATAATTTTACATAAATGTCTCTAAATTCTAGTAGATTTTCTAATTTAGTATAATACTTTTATACCTTCAAAGAATTTAAAGAAAGAGGAATTTATATCAACATTGAAATTAAAATACTAAATAAATAAACTAATGAAGCATTTTATGTGAAACTTTGATATAGCGATAACAAATAATACTTTTATTTACATTTCCCATGTATATCAACATCTAATTTAGTGAAATATGGGAGACAAAGAAGTTGACTACAGCCTGAATCATAAATAAATAAAAAAAAAGAGACTATGTTCCCAAAGAGGATATGTATGTTTAGTGAATTAAAGGAATAAAAACATTAACAAAGAGTGAATACATAAGTAAAGTTGAACGAGGCAATACAGGCAATATGTAGTTATTGCGTTTTGCAGAAATAAAAAGATGGTTAATTATAGTATTCTTGTGCATGCTCTCTTACTTTTATGTAGTAATTATGACTATAGTACATTTTACAGGGACTCACCAGTCATCCTTCCCATAGGTTGGATAACTATACAAAAAAATCATATGTTGTATGTACAAATGCAAAAAGCTTTAGTGCAGGTTCACCACATAATAAATAATAAAATTTTACAAAGACAAACTGTGTATGTTCAAATACAAGAACCCTAAAATTTGATACTGCATGCTCATCTTACTCTAATTAATATTGTATGAACAGTCTATTTTCAAATAAAATCATTTGAAAGTCTTATAAACAACACAATAAAAAGTATCAATATTAAATAATATATCTACTTGTTTATTGTATCTTGCAATATATTTTGAGTAACGTTAAAAAAAAAGAAAATAGAGTAACTAGATGTGAATAATATCAAGTATGAACAGGTTTTAACAATATGTTTCACTGCGTGCTTCTTAACATTAAACTCACACCTAGAATACAATATACTGTATTCAATCACTAAATTGAAAGCAAGCATAAAGTATCAGTAACGCTATGCAAGACGAGAGGAAATGCTAAATGTGAAACAACAAAATTGTCCTGAATATTTCAAAGCTTTATTTATAATATTTAAAGAACATATTATAAGAGATAAATTTTTAAGAATACAATTTATTACTTACCCAAGATTTGGTTGACTGGAATGGACTGTTGCTCTTACAAGAGGGGGTGGTTGGGCTTGAGCAACAGTTTGCATAGTTGTAACTGGGTATATTCCAGAGTACTGAGCTGCTGCACTGCCACCACCCCCCCTACTCCTACTTGATTGTTGTGAATAATTTTTTGGTTGCGCAGATATTTGCTGAAATATAAAACGTATATTCACACGTGTTATAAAAATTTAATATAATAAATCTAAATCTTGAATATAATAAATAAATAGAATAAATGAGTATCTAAACTTTTAATAGCAATATAATGGCTATTCTGATTCGCTATTCAAGCTTTCAATGCTGATCATTAGATTGCAGATCTTCAGGCAAAATCTAAATTTTCTAAAGCATTTGCAAGAAACAAGAATTAAATAGAAATTTACTTCTTATCTTATAAATTTTCACAAGGTGGTTGAAAACTGACAGTATTTTAAAATTTTCTGAAATATTCTATGAATATTAAGTTTCATATATTCATCTTTGTCATAGATACATGAAATCTATTATCTTTTAGTCTAGTATCTTTTAGTAGATTAATTGAATTAATTTATGCAGATAATGATATACTTTCTTATTACTTAATACAAAATATTCTTAAACTAACAAAAAAAAATAATTTGGCTCACAGGTCTCCACAAATGTTCCAAAGTGTAGACTGCTACTGTCTGCTTTTAAAAGAAGAAAACTAAGATATGATAGCAATTACAATAGCTGTCCACCTCACTTTGATTATGCAAATATCATTAGTTTGAATTTATTGTGTTGGATTTGATAACTATTATAACTGGTGAAATAAATTGAATCTTTTCCTACAAGTAAGAGATTATAGTTATACTATTAATCTTATACTTATAATATATTCAGTTTCCCTTGATATTTTGAGGATGGCTGTGACAGCTTGAACTGAACCTCACAATAAAAAAAAGTTATGAATTAAACTTTAAAAATTGGCATCAAGTGATGTCATAGTATTTTTACTACTTTTTTTTTTAATTTACCGCCTGATTAAAAAGAATACGTCCATCCCCAAAAGGTTAATATAACTATATTCTGATTTCTTACAAAATTCTCATGTATACAGTAGAACTCCATTTATCCAGATCCCATTAATCTGGATTTCCAGTTTATCCAGATAGTCAAACATAACACCTGTCTTTTTTATCTGCTAATTAATTGATATTATGAGTCTACGACTCAGAACCAACTGAACTTGTGATGGTAAAGCATAAGAGACTGTGCAGCATGTAAACGTTACTCAAAGCTAACATAACAGAAACACACAGACTTCTTTACAACATTCTAATTAAATTAAACTTATGATATATGTATATGTCTTTTAATTCATACTACCAATATTGTTGTAAAAGTATACATATAAAATGTATTTGCGTTATTTATGTTAATGAATTTACCGGATTATCCAGATTTCTGGTCATCTGGATTGGGTCTGGTCCCATTTGAGCCAGATAAACGAAATTCCACTGAACTTTGAATGTACCGTCTGATTTGAAAGAATATGTCCATCTCCAAAAGGTTAATATCACTCTATTCTGATTTTTCACAAAATTCTGAACTATATTTCAAATTCAGTGCAATATTGTCCAAGCATAACATTAAAAAATGACTAATGTATATGTTTCTTCTTTCTTGTTTACATTTAAAATGTATAATTGCTTAACTAACTTACTTATTTTGTTAGAGCTACAAATTTGTATGCCACCATAGAAACAATGAAATCTTCGAATGAAACTTACATTGTGCATGTTTAAAGATGACGGCATTCGTATCATGGAATTTGCCTGAGAAACAAGTGCAGTTTGGAAAGTAGGTTGACCACCAACAAGTCCTGTCCATCCATTAACATTTTGCACTGTGTTCAAAATTGGTTGAGTCACGATGTTTGATCTTCCAGAAGGAAGCACCGTTGGCGAAGAGTGTGCAGGATGCGTAGTTGCGACAGGCCTCGGTTGGCTGACACTACGTTGTACTTGAGACGCATTGACAACTGTTCCACACGGTAACATATTATGCATAGGAGTTGCACGTGTGTCAATTGTCGCTTTGTTCACATTATTTTGCACAGAAACAGGTTTAGTTGCTGGCGGTGTCGGAGGTTGTTTTGTCCAACCACCACCCCCACCACCACCTTTACTATTCACTAACAACTGAGAGTCCATAACTTTGGTCGGCCAATAGTCCTCAAAACCAGTGCCAGGAGGGAAATAACTTTTAATGTCATTCAAACTAATCACTGAGCATGTCTCACTTGCAAAGAGTTCATTGCGTATACCCTGTACTTTGCAGCAAAATTTCAAATATGATAAGTCCCACCCTTCGAGTTTCTCTGCTTTCAGCTTTAGATTTTCAGTCTCGCCCTCGAAATAAAACAAGGGAACGTATTGAAGGCCATCTTTCACAGTGTAAGGAACCACGGATTCCTTGTTTATTCGGATAAAACCGCACTTGTCCGCTTTGTGGCCACTGGATACGTTTGGATTCGTACCTGCTGTTAATTTCGTGTAGCACACGTCTAAGAAGGTGTAGAACTCCTTCGCATCCGAAAGACGTACCACCAAATCTTTACACGTGAATTGTTCTCTGCCAAACTGATTCTCGCAATGTTTTACATTGATTTCGGTAAACAGTTTACTCTCGGCTTCCGTAATGTAATAACTCCTAATGCACGTGCAGCTATAGATGTCCGAGTGTAGGTAGCTCAGGTACTTGTTCAGCAACTTAGATTCTAGGATTCGTACTGCACAGTATTTCTCGCCGGAGCGAAATATGTACGGTATGTGACAATCGTCGAAACTCGTCCATCCGAATCTGCCTCTTTGACTCTCATCATCGGGTGGTACTTTTCCTTCAGCCGGAGGGGGTTTTGTCGCGACGCCGGTCGATGAATCAGCGGGCCTTTTATCAAAAAATCTTAAAATTCTTGGAATACTCGTTAGGAAACATGGTGGAGGCCGTAGTTGCTGTTGTGTCCCTGGCACGTTTACCATTTTCGCCTTGTTTGCTTCCACCATTTTGGCAGCCAATTCTCGGATTTCCGCCTCATCAGGATGTTCTTGTTTAACGACAACTTTATCAAAATCTGAAACAAATAAACGAAAATATATCGATTAGATTCAATCTTTTACAAGTTGTCGACTTATTAGTCAAGATTCAGCCTCAACACTAGGTTTACAAAGCACTAAAAGTGACTATTTCACATTACTTTATAAAAATAACAAAAATGTGTTTATGGAAATTCTCAGCCATTCCTTTTTGTAATATACATACACTCAAATAAACAAAGTTTTTGAATAATTCCTCATAAATGCATCTTTATAATCTCAATAATAGTAAATGGAATATATTAGAACCCATCATCTTGTTAGGTTCTGTAAACCTAGTGTTAACTTACAAAAGAATTTTGATTTTGTTGATCAAGCATTTTAAACTTTATTTTACGGTTATCTTAAGATAACTAGACTATGCAAAAATTAAGCATATTCATGTCTTCAGTTTAAAATATTCAATCATTTTTTATAAACCATGTATTTCTAATCCCGTATAAAAATAAGAATAAATAATAATCTATTAATTATTGAAGAATTCATATGTATTTAACTATCATATTATTTAAGTAGCCGAAGAATAGGAACAGTTATTTGCTTTTACATCTTTTAAAAAAGATCAATATTTTTATGTATAATCCAATAGAAACAAATAGTCAATAGAAATGTAACTGCTAAAATTGTAACAAACAAACAGTAATAATTTTTCTTTAAAAATTCAAATTTTTATACAGGGTGTCCCAAAATGTACTTCCTTCGAAGGGATAATTCACGAGTTCATTTCGAGTAACATTTTCCTTTGCGAAAATTCTATGCGCGGCTTTGTTAAGGAGTTACTAACGAATAACACGGACCAATCAGAGCGTGGGTACAGCAGACGAATTCCGGCCCGACGAGAGGTCCCATTGAGCGTGGCGTTGACATTGACTGAGCCGTGATCTGTCCACTGTAACGGCGCTCTGATTGGTCCGTGGCTTTCGTTAATAATTCCTTAACAAAGCCGCAGGGAACATTTTCACAACAGAAAAAGTTACTTTATTCAACCTCAAGAATCATCATCTTCCTTTCAAGGAAGTACATTTTTAGGACACTCTATATATGATGATTATGGTTATAGCCGATGGAGAAGAGCGCGGGAAAACTGGCATTCGCGTGACAATGCATGATTACAACGTATAATCGGTAATGAACACGGGCGAATTAACTATTATCATTATGTCGTACGCATTGTACAAGAGTGACGATTCTAATTATTTTAAAACACTATTTAGTGCGATACAGACTTGGAAAGTGTTTATAAACAATATCTTCACGGTGCGAACATTTTTTCGACGGTGTAATACACGTGTATGAAACGGTGCGCATGTCAGAGGTGTACCGTTTACACGAAAATAATTCACATGATAGAATGAATAATGTAGCGATTCCTTCAGTATTTAATTACAAGTTGCATAACATTCAAACGCTAATATTTAAATGACAAGCCTATGGTAGAAACAACAACGGCCGTACACGTAGTTATGTCCACTTCCATATCAAGTACGATTATGCAAAAGAAACGCGGAATATGTACTTTTGCAATGCATTACAAGAATCGATACATTTCATTTGAATGATACATGATTACTGTTATTTTTAATCTTCACACACGCGCGCGCGCGCGCGCACACACAAGCTTAAAAATGTTCCATTCCCCGAAACAACAGAACGAATTGAAATTTCGCAATGATATCAAACAATTATCACAAAACTGAAACAAATCAATTTTAACAAAACATCCAAGTAATTCACAAGTGTGCACGTGATATGTGTTAATTGACATTCCATAATTAATCTTCACGATCACATTTAAACAAACAATTCAGGCATAGAAACTACACCGATTGTCACTGTAGAACACAACGTATAAAGTTTCACCGTACGAACCGAACGTTTCTATCCGCGAACCGAACGAAGAAAGAAAGAAAAAAAAAAGCAAATCCTCGCGCTCTTTTCTGCCAGCATCGATTTCCAACGAAAAGAAGGAGTCAATGTGAAACGGGCAAGAGTATACGTTGAAGAAACGATTAATAGATTCTATTAGGACTAATTCGGCAAAACGCAACATCTTTCTTTGATTCCGAAAGATGTATTTAGGACGTACTGAATGACACTTGATCGGGCGCCGTCTGTGACGGACTCCTTTTCTCGAGCCATATGGCGTCCGTGCTGCTATCAGCGGTCGCAGTATGCATGTCCGTAATGTCGTTCCTCATCTTCAATGGTGTTTGCGTGTTGCCTTACTTAAAGGGAAATCACATTTCGGTGGACGCGAACCAGCAAAGAGGTTATACGCGAGTGCGTCTGTCTACCGATGTGCACTGTCGATGAGACGACACACGACCATGTTACACGACGAGGAGAAGAACCAGGCTCGGATGGAGGAAAAGTTCGTCCTGTTTCGACTCTCTCGGCTTCTAGTTTTCACGCTTTCCCTCGACGTTTCACTTTGTCCGCTGACTACAATTATAGCAGGTGGCGTGAAACAGTTCACCACGCTCGGCTCTCGAGGGATACATCGAGGGTAGATAAACATACGTAGACGGTACCCGTTGACACTGACTACGTACATGTTCTTTGATCAGGCGTATCTCTGGACCCCGGCGAAGCTTTGCCATGGATTAAGGTGCTCTCGGTCGAGGGTAGCGCCATTTTACGCGAACTTGGCGTCTGCAAATCTTCGATTCCAGGCCGCCCAGTAGGCCATGCCGTAGCATCGAGCTGTCTGGCTGCAGCTGCACGGGACACTAGGCTTTCCGTGGTCTAGCCGACCGCGAATCCTACGGGCCACAGCGATACGCTTAGTTTTCTGCTCGGACTGTACTGCTAGGTACAGTCGGTGACAAAAAGATGTTTCTTTGTGTTTCCACATGACATCAGACGAAAATGTACATTTTCGGATATCAATTATATCGTACGCATAGCTGTAAATATATCTCTATGGAAAATTATGAGTAGTTCCGATTTCTACGAAATGTTATAAAGAAAGGCGTGAACGTTGCAGTCCTCGAGTAGGATAAAATGGTACACGCGTCGTATTTTCCCTTCTCAGTTGTAAATCTGCGCAGGAAATGTTAATATCATCTGTTGTAAGAAGTCTCCAGTACATAGTATTTAATATAAATAGATCAGTTTGTTCACTGCATAAAATGGGTCGTGGAAATTGAAATAGAGACCACATCGAAACTGTTTCAAGAAAACTATTGCTAGTCTTAAATCGAAATAGAAACAGATAATTATGGCACAAAAAAAGGGTTCTGACAGTCCTCCTGCGTTAACATTGCGTCAAAAGCATACAATTTTAAGCCTAGCATCTAATTCGAAAATGTCCGCCAGACAAATTGCCGAAGATGCTTGTGTTAAAACACGTAAAAAATGTACGACGAATTTTACGGAAGTGCACTTAAAACGAACAAAATTGCAGAGAACATCCGTATTAGCAGAACGGCACAGAAGTGTTCGATTGAGATTTCCAGAGAAATATAGTCAATTTCAGAAAAAATGACGAATAATAATATTTACTGACGCAAAAATGTTGACATGGACAAGTCCTCAGACAGTTTTAACTATTATTATCATGGTTTACGGAAAGAATTAGGGAACAATATTAAGGAGCAAATAAATTTTTCAACATGATAATTTCTCCGTTCACGTAGACAAAACAGTTAAAGCGTTTCAGACGAGGACTTGTTTCAGACAAGGTCTCCAGATCTTAACATTATTGAAAATATTCGGGGAAACCTTGCGAAAGCGGTATATGCCAAGAGACGAAAATTTTGATTTCTTGACGAATTAAAACAATGTATTGAACATGAATTGCACCAATTAAGATAGAAAACGATTTAAAAAATTATATAAACATCTGCCCAAACGAATAATTTCCGTGGTAAAGAAGGATCTACAAAATATTGAATATTAAACAAAACTAGTAAATTCTTTTTGTACATTCTATTTTTTAAACAAATTTCCTATATCTTTGTCCTATTAATTTGTCTCGAAAATTTACATTTTTCTAGAAAAGTTCACGCAGAGTAACAACATTTTAGTTTCACCAACAGAACCAAGTAAACAAAACTGGTGTAAAACGATTTATGCACGAGAAATTGATGTTGTCTATTAAACAAAAATGAACCAACAGTGTGTCCTATCGTTTTGTCCCCGACTATATACATATGCCAGCCAGTATCGTCCTCTGCGCACACATGGCCTTTTAGGAATCCATCTGACGTTTGTATTAAGTACATACATTCGATATTTTTGACCAATCGTCCCTTCGAATATCCAGGTTCTATTCCATCGTGTTGAGTTTTTGAATTTTCTTCGAATTCACTCCAATATGGTATACTTTAAGGACAATAGATCACCCGGCCATCATAATTTCAAAAATTGACATTTGAAGAAATGGTAATTCATTGACGCTCCTTTTTCATTCAATTATCGTAGTATCAGATAAGTATTGTCTGGGAAGATCGTTATTATTCGGCATAAAATGGATCTGAGCAGCTACCCGATAACTGTCGCCATCTATCTGCTACGTCTAATATTATTAATTATACAGTGTCTAGCTTCTTCGTGCGAAGGGAGTGTAATGCATGTACTAGCAATTTGCGTTAAGCGAACGCAAATGAAATCGCATACAAGATTCGACAACAAATAACGATATGTGTTTTAATGTTTAAATTGGTTAAGTGATGACAGAATTATGAAAGTTGAATGTGAAAAATAGTGCACCGATATTTTCGGTATGGAAGAAACGTAGAATATGGAGTGATTCTCTTTATCCTAATAACGATATAGTTGCGAACTTTGATATTCGATATGTACACAGTGGTATATAAGAGCGTTGCGTCGCGGCAGTTCTTTAGTCGATGCCGAACAGTGACAAGAGAAGGGTGTACACAATTTTGTAGTACGAAGTTAATAAGATCCTCAAACTAATTATTCAAATAGTTTTCATGTTGTGTTTACACGTATATATGTATATACATATAATGTTCAGTACACTGACACTAAAATATTAAATTGTCACCATACATTTAACACATTGTCAATTCACATTGGTTTATAATATTCAAAGACACGAGTGCCCATGAAAATGTGAAAAAATTGGAAAATCTTTATGTCCTTGGTTAATACGCATGTCTGTTCTGTGCCATGTGACCGACGATCAACTCCCTCGTAATAAAAACTTTTATCACTCTTTGTTATTATATGAATGTAAAATGCGCCTAGTTAGTCAATCCATTAATACCATTTATACGGAAGACGGTGCACAAATTAAAAAATTTACGAAACTACTCGTGTTTCCGCAACGATTTTAAACTGACTGTACGCACATTGTCGACAACGAATAAGAACTGTAGGGAAGAGCGACGCAGAAACGGGTGGCAAACCTTACAGTACATAACTCATATATATATTGTATTTACTCGAAGCACTGTGTTTTCGAAACATGCCGAGACTACGAATAGCGTTCCTGCGCGTACCATATACTTAAACAGAGATACTGTATTACATTACGCTATAAAAATATATGTCAATTTGTTTACTAGGGATGGCAAGAAAATTTACGATATAAGTATACAAAATAGGTTTATTTCCATTACTCTGTCGCGTAAAGACCTGCACGGTAAGTCATAAAAAAAAACTACGACTTTCATGTAACCTATCGTTTAGAAATATAATATCGTATTGTGGTTTGAGTTTTCATCTTCGTCACATCGATAAATATTATATTGTTTAATTTTATGTTATCTACTTTTGGATATAAGTATACCATCTTTTGCACAAGGCACATCACTAAATCATATAAATAGGTGAACCATATATCGTTGATCGGATTTCGCATCGTGTATCAGGGATCGGCTGCAGCAGCTAGGTACATACCGTTCAAAGAGTGGCCAGGGCCAGCGCGTAAGATCGCACAGACGATGTGACAACGTCGCACGGTCGATATGCTCTTTCAGGCAAAGTGCCAAGATTGGTAAACGCACGCGGGGGTATATAGTCGTGGTTTCAGGTGCCCTTCTCTCCTCTAACACCCGCGTTTTACCCCCCACCGCCACTCCTGGAACTTACCCGTGGGATTCTGCGTGATAGTGGGGGACGAATAACAAAAGTGGGGGAACCGAAGCTGCGCAGAACCCAGTCAGACGAACATTGCTATTTGTGCCTCTGCGCAGCTCTTACATACATATACCCGCCGGCCACCTATGTACTACATATGTATTATACTTATTATTTTAATCATGATTTACGGCCGCAGCGTTGCCGATTCTCGCCGCAGGCACGCCCACTTCGTCGCTTTTTTCACTTTTCAGTAATATATACGAATGCATAGAAGATGTATGCGGAAAAAAGCAACGTCGCATGATCGATACCTGAAAGAGGCACGCAATGGAAAAAGCATGCTAAATGAGCTTATCATTATCATATTTAACGCGATATAAATTCCACAAACAGTGTAAATATGTATATTACATGCTTCGGTAAGTGGAATAATATACTCCGAGAAACTTTTAGTGCTTATCAAATTAAAAAATATATTAAAACCAATTATACATATACGAAGAAATTGTATAATTTGTACTGGTTCCTCAAACATTATAATTATGCGACGTTGCCATCTGAAAATGGAGGACGCGGCCTTGATTGGCTCGATTTCTTCGATGCCACTAGTTGGGCCAGTCGTTTTGGCAACACTGGAAGGTTGTAGAGATCTATTTATAGGAGTCCTCTATTGCTGCTGTTGCTATGCCGAGTGAAGGCATGGTAAATACGCGGGAGGGGAAGCAGTTGAAAATGGAGGGGGAAGAGATTACTAAAGAACAATATGGCGGTGAACCGGATGTGCCCTCTTCCAATCTATCCATTCTCTTTGCCACAACCGCATTGCCTTTCCCTATCTCACCAATGTTTCCTGTTCCTTTTCTGGTAATCTCTTTTTTATCTTTTAATAACGATACGTTTCCTACTATGTTTTATTTAATTATGAAATCCCTAGGATAAATGTTACGTAAGACGGCGAAATATTGTAGGTCTAGGTATGTATAAATGAAACATGCTACCTTCCATCGTGATAAGAAGTCCGACGCGAAGGTTACCGCATTACTTATTTCATGTCGGGAGAAAGAATAAAGTTGTAGGAAAGAAAAGGTGAACGTTCGATTGCTATGATGGAAAAGGGTCGTCCAAGCATGCTCTATAATTTTTGTAGACGTAATTTTTTGCGCAACTCCGTAGAATTGCACATGGCGGCGTACACTCGCAGCAGCTGACAAGTTTCAGTGTGTGTGTGTCTCCATGCGTACACAAGTACGCATGCGATTTGCACGAAGCCGCCGACTCGGGAGAGCTCGGCAAACTTCGTGAAACTGCCTCTTTGTTACATCATTCTTCGGTTCTTATGTAGTACATAGGGAGCGGGTACATTATATACTACGTCTGCACATATCTCCCCCCAGCTCTCGCTCTCATATATACAGTATATATGCCTTTGCATACATGTGATGGCGGACCAAACGGGCGGGCGGGCGGACGGACGGACGGACGGACGGTTGGAGAAGCGAACTGCGATCCGTGTTACACGAGGTACAGAGATCTGAACAACTAGAACGGACCCAACAATCTGAAAGACGTATCTACCTCTAACTCTAATGTTATAGTCAGCTACGATAAAATTTGGATAATTCTATTTGAAATTGGACTGAATTATTACGCCGAAATGTTCAAACTTTTTTTATAATTATTCAACTGACAACTTTCGATTTTACCAGGCACCTTTTATATGAACAAAAAATATAAATGTATGTTACAAAAATAAATTATTGTAATAATTTTCAAATGTGTATCACAGACATATAGGGAATGTTTAGTAACAAGTACTACACCATTAAAGACTTTAAATGGAAGTATGTACTAACTATCAGTTTGCCTATTTTAAAATGACATTGCTGTCATAATCACTGGCGCTAATGATTATAATGATCAACAATCAAGGTTTTTATAATATTACTTTGCATATAAAGTGGAAATAATACCATTTCGTTTGATCATAACAAATTCAAAGACGGCTGCCATACTATCCCCCTTCAATGTCAATGCTCGATACGCTTTTGACGATCTTCGACCTTTAGTGTTGTATCAATTAGTTCCTCACCTACCAATAGTGGAATGATACATTGATGTTACTAGTCACACTCGATTGCGATGTTTACGTGTATATAGAAACACGAGGGAAACTCTCGTTTCAACAAATTAGATTCTAACCGCACATGAAAATAGTTGAAAGATAGGATGATATTGAATTGGTTGATGAACAAGTGACAATCGCATTTAACAATCGAAAAATATCCTGCGCTCATGTAGACTATATTGTACGTTAGTACTCACGTCAAAACAATTCATAAACCATTTTTTATATGCCGCAGTTGCTGTGGCATGACAAAGCATATAATTAAACACATTGTTTCACTTAACTATAATGTAGACAAATTCAAGAGATGAATTGGAAATTAAGTATATGCAATTTTGTTTTTGTAAATTAAAAAAATTCATTTTCGTACAGAATGAAATAGTTTTCTTTTCGTTTGAATAAATATCAATTTCGGACAGAGATTGTTAATGAAAACTGGACGTTTCCGTGTTTCATACGATATTTTACCTTCGTGAAAGCTACATAATTCTTTAATGTAAGTATGTATTTGTTACATAGCTTCTAAAAAACATCTACGATATTACCAGGATCATCTTACAGTTTGCTTTAAATAAACCGTGACGTCATCTTCTGCAAGCACACGCGGGTAAAATGAAATGAGAATTAAAATCCTTTTATCGATCCTGCTTCGTGGTTGTATTAAAACTCAGCATTGATATTGATAATTGTAAACAATCAAAGTAAATAGTAGGTAAACAATAATATATCACAAAATTTGCTCTGATTTTAAAGATGATGTACCTATTGTTTATACGTACAATAAATACACAATCAGAACGAAATTTCAAAACGAGAAATTGTATTTTCCGGTTTACGCGACTCCTACATTCGTGACAAAATAATTAATCAACACAGAAAAGCTTTATTGAAAAACATTCTTTATACATTTTTGAACTTTAACGTTATTGTATATTAAAGTAAATTCATGTGCGGACAATTTGAAGTTGGATGTGTTTGCACACGAGGTAGGTTTCGTTCATTACTATATGAAGAATATTTCCTATAACTTGTTGTCCTGCATAATATAGCACAAGAGGACGTTCGACATAAGGTGCAATGTTTACAAGCAAAGGAATCATTAATAAAGGGTCACTGTCACTAACACACAAACATTCGGAATCCGGGAAACCGATGGAAACATGCATCGATCCTTTTCAGAAAGATGAAAACAGTTTTTCGTTGGTCCACGTGTAAATTTTCGAACGGTAAATGGTAAACGCGAGTATGTCGTTGACGTTGACAGGTAGTCGCGTCGTGGGGGACCCACGTTTCGCCGGGTCTGCACGAGGCGCAGCTCGCAGAAAACAGAAAGCATGATGTGTACTCCGAGGCACTGGGCACTGACACACAACACCGAGAGTAACGCGATTCGATGTGGTAGAAAATCGAGTGAGAAACAGAACGGGAGAAGAAAAAGGACGGGAATAACTAACTAGCGAGAGAAGAATACAGATGATCGTAGAAAGGAGGGAGATAGATAGAGCAGCGAGACGGGAGAAGGAGGGGGAAACGATACGCGCGAGTCCGATGCCGCCGCCGTTGCCGTTGCCGCCACCCATAACCTCAAAGCTTACCTTTGTTGATTCGGGCTTCGACGATTTGTACGTCTTCGTCGACACTCCTGTCGCTCATTTTCTTCTTCTTCTCGTTAACCTGAATGTCCATACACATAATTCCACGGCACGAAACAACACTTCCGCCGCACGGTCACGCTACCCCTACGTTCCCGTGACATTTACATGAAACTAGGTGCGCGCGCGCAAAATTTACATTTACTTACTGGGAGGGAAAAGCGAAAGGGTAGGCGCACGAGGGCGCCGCGAAATGCGCTCGTTTCCACTGTGAATTCGGTTCGGTTGCGCGTAGTACTTGACAACGGAGAGACACACAAAAGACGCGTATACACGCACAGAAAGATCCTTGGATTTGTCACACGGAACGTTTGTCGCTCGTTCGGTCCTAATTTACACGCGATTCTATCACGACCCGCGTTTTCTGCTGTTTAGTACAGAGGTGAGCCGAGAGGCCGACCGGGTTCCGTCCAGATTTGAATGTGGTACACGTTGCCAGTTCTTTCTTGTACCCCCCTATCGTTCCCCCCTCCCCCTTCCACTCATCCTTATGTACTTAACGGTTGCGACGTTGCCGCACATCCGGTACCAATGGCCAGGTGGTGGGGGAAGGAGATTTTGCGGAGGAGTGGGGGTTATACAAGTACCTGACAACGCCATAGTGGGGACTCGGCTGGGGTGGGGGCGAGCAGGGGGTATGTACATAGAGAAGGGGGGGGGGGGTTGTTGCTCGGGAATGGGAATTTTCCATGACGCTTCAGGGCAACACCGACCGTTAGCTGGGTCACGTGTCTTTACCGGAAGTTGTAAGGGCGACGCGCCACGACGCGCGCGCCCTCGTCTTCCGTTCCAGGTCCTAATTCCTCATCTGGAACATATATTCGCCGCTTTCGTTTTAGCAAAATTCCTTTTTTTCTTACCATTCCGCAAGGCGGCCGTAATATTTTTCACAGTTTTCTTGAACTCTTGCTCAATCCGTTTATATTTACAAATCGAGTTTGCAATCGTATTTTCTTTTGAGGTGTCAAGGTCGCGCTGAACTGTCCTCAATCGCTACAGCTGTGTTCCGTACAAGAACACGATGTACATACAAACATTTGGTTAGTAAATTGTTTGTTGTCTGTCGGAAATAACCAAATGAATAATATACAATTTAGATAAGAAAATGTGTAAAACTGCTTCTGAACAGCTGAGATAAATGATGAAAAGGAAGTGTAAATAGTCAACGGATGATACCCTTCAAGGTTTTTGGAATCGGATGATGCCAAGTGCGTAAATACTTGCGGTTATGAAGAAACAAGGCGCGGCCTAGGTTGTTTATTTAACAAATTTTTCCAAAGAAACAATATGTTAAAAAGTTGTGTTCTGTTACTTCCAATATAAGATGTTCAAATTTGTTCGATGTATCGATGTATTTAATTTTATATTGCAATATCTTGAAAAGAAAAATGTAATAACGTAATATATATATACGTATAACTTAAATATGTTTCATAACTTTAATATACATATGGAAAACATTTTACTAAATAAAATAACGATGGCATGGTTTCATATTCCATTTTACGTGTACATACGTTGTTACATTTTACGAGTACGAATATAATGTTGCAAATAATGCAATTGAATGTAATGGTGGACTTATATTATGAACGTACTGACAAAAAATTTTTCAGTCTTTTCCACCAACATTGTTCGTGAAACTTATACTTATAATTATTTATTTACAATGTTTATAGTAATGTACAAATACAGATTGGACATATTATTTTCTATTTTTTGTTTATTTTCAATACATACTTAGATACGGAGTTTCCAGAACTCGGACCATAGGAGGACAGGGTAGGAAGTTTTTACATCTTATTTACCAACAACTGAGTGTGACTTAAATATTATGAGTGTGACTTAAATTAATAAATTCATTAAATGACACATTTTTCGAATGCGTGCACCATTATACGGTCGTGAATTATTCAAAATAAAATTCATGTATTTTAAGTACTATTTGGCCGACAGATTTTTTTTCTCTCTAGATATCTTAAAGAGAGACAAAAACTATTTGCTCGATCTAAGCTCGAAATATCTAAAGAAATTAATCTTATTTTGTATTGGACTCATTCATATTATGGCGACCGGCAAAATAATGGTAAATCGAACTGTCAAATTGATTTCGTAGTTTTATTATTAAATAAAAGATAATTCAATTCAAAATGCAAAATCGTAAACCAGAAAGATATATGATTTATAATCACTAGTATACATATAACTTTTAACAGTGAGAAAATATACAATTGATGTATCTAATCTGTGTAGGTTAGAGGAAAATTTTAGCAACTAATGACGTATTTAATTAGTCGCGCTCTAAAAATTTGCGCACACTGTAGCCTTATCATTATTTTGGAGCAATAAATGAAGGAAAATATTATTGCATGATCAACTCATAATTTATTAAACAAAAGGCATTTTTAATTGAAAAATTACAGTATTATAATATTTTTGAATTGTAAAAATAACTGTTCACACATTTTACAATAAAAGGGTTTATAAAAACAATGAAAATTTACAAAATTCATGTTTTCTGATACTGCCGAAAATAAGAAATAAATAAGAAGAATAAACAAAAGCTGAATATATTAATATTTATTTACATGTTTATAGACAGTACTCAGATTTTGTGAAGTTTTCGACGACCTCGGAGTGTCTAAATTATTCCTGCTACTTAAAGATTATTATGGTCATCTGATGGCACGATCTATAAAATAATGCAAGCTTATTCTATATGAAAGTATCTGTTTTCTCGTACAGTGATGTTAATATTTTATGTACAAACATACATCAACGTGATGTGAAGTGTAAATAACTCGTGTTACATTTGCAAAGTGCGTTAACGAGGACAATTTTTCGATTAAGGGGACCCTCTGTTTAAAATGCTCAAAAATAGGTATCTTTGTAGATTTTTCAGAAGAGAAAGTTACAAAATATTATAAAAGATATATGTGATCTTCATCTCTTTAAGACGATACAAATTTTTATTTGAAATTCTAAGCGGTATCCAGCGACCGGATCATTTAAATTAAAACATCGAAAAAGTTTCTGAAAATTTATTGTAATGTTATTTACAAACAATCAAAAAAATTTATTTCAAATTATTTAAAAACATGGCGAAAACCCAAGATCATAACGATTGATTCGTATATAAAGAAACCAGTGAACAAAAATACAAATAAAAAATAATGTGAGTTCCAAATCACATTATGTTTATAGATATTTTTTAATCAGTTTATCAGATTTTATGAAAACGTTTCAAACTATCGTTTAAAAATTTGTATTGCATTTTTGAGATGACAAAAAGTTTGATATGTCTTTTTGCAAGACGAATGTATAGATTTCCTATTCCATAGTGGCACATATCATTCTCATCATATTTAAAAATAATATAAATCTTTCATTAGAAATAGAAATTTCTAGCTATGCCTATTATACGTAAGTATTTCGCTCTGAAAATATTTGGAGTTGATATATGTACAAATTAACGAATTTCTACTTTCACGAATAGTTCACCAAATAATAAATCGTAGCAAGCAGCAATTTTTGAAAATTCATTTAAATGTGGAGTTATTTAAATTTGTATATCGACGCGCATGGTCGCTTTGAAACTGGTGTAACCCTTGTAATTTTCAAGATATGGCGACATTTTCTTACACATTTTGAGTGTCAATTTTAAACTCGCAGCGCAATTATCTTCAAAAATATGAATATGAACATTTTTTCTAAATAGTAGTTGTATGGTTTCACGGGGGACACATTAAGCTGTCATTTATTTCACCTTGAGATGACCTTGAAGAGGCCTATAAAAGTCAACTTATTTTTCGAGATATTTGCTTTAGGAATTCAAAATGGAACACCCTGTATATCCTAAATAAATTAGAAAATAAATACGTGAAAAATTATATTCGTGGCCAGAGGGTCTCCCCATTTAAAATTACTGTATTATACATTGTTCGAAATAATCGGAACCACGCTGGACGGACTCTTCGATGTCTTTTGTCGCTAGAAGTCCTTTGGTGCTTTCGGCTTCTTTCATCCAGAGCTGAACCTATGCAACAATATCACACAACATACAACAAAATTATATATTTTAGTAAAATGTATTTATACGTTTATAGGAATACATAGTTAGGGTTAGGAAACACAGTTGCAACGTTACGTCCGATTATTTTAAAGTCTTACTACTTCCGTAATGTTTGATTAGTTTCGTTAAATCCTATTGAAACTATTGATTTAATAAAAACCTTGTATAATGCGAAACAATATAAATTAAGTTTATGTTTCTTGAATAATAATATTGAAATCAAGAAATTTTGCCTGCTTAAAATTATAAATCGGGATATTTCGAAATGGAATACATGTTGCTCAGAAAATAATATGTATACTGGTTTTCTCAGAAAATAATATGTATACTGAAGTTGTTCGTAGTTTCGTTTCAGAAATAGCATTTTATTTACTTAATGAAGAAATATTATACTTTGCAGGGTGGTTTAATAAGTATGACCGCCTCCGTTATCTGTAATAATATGAAAAAATGATATATACAAAACATGCATGGTATAGAGAGTTACTCTCTCTACCATGGAATGTGAACTATTATTATATAGGTGAAGTTATGTTGGATATTTCAAGGTCAGTTTGATTTTTTTAATGGAATGACCTACCTTTTGTATCTTGCATGGAGTAGAGTGTCTTTCACGCGTTGAACATAACGCTGATGCACATACGAACAAAAAAATTGAAAAAAAAAACTTATTTAATAATGAAAGAATAGAAAAGACTTATAGAAAGAATAGAAAAGTTTATCATAACAACGATTTTTGCGATTATTCTTACATCTCGTAAGTCCTAATAAAGTTTTGTTTACTTAGCAGATTGTAGAAAAAACTGATTTTCATGTTTTGTAAAAAAAAATTGTGTCGGTCATAAAGTGTTGGTCAAAAACATCTGTTAATAGCCTGAACGAAAAATAAAGCAAAAATAGCTCGGCACTAAAATGTTAGTTAAATAGATTATTTTGGCAATATTCTGAATAATTGGGGGGGGGGGGGGGGGGTACAACATTTTTGGGGGTACAAGCTGGTATTGGAATGGTAAAAAATGACCACCGCAGGTATAGCAATAACTGCCTGTAACCTTCGCTGGAAACAGTATAGTCAATTTATGGTACGGTCGACGCTTGGCCCACTCGTGATCGTAAAACGTTTATTAAGGATGGTATTGAACAACAAACCTTCCAGATGTCTGAAACGTTCACTCCAGAGTACACGGTAATTGTCAAAATATGGTAGCTCTGAAAAGAGCTGATCGTAACCAGTAATTCTGAACATAAATATTCAAATACTGAATATTTCTTTCTGAATACTTCATATATAAATCAGTTGATGCACACCTTGACATTCTGTATTTAACACGCTAAACCTCTGAGGACCGACATCAAACTTTCCGTTCAGGCGGCGTCGGTCCCAGAGGATCGACACTAGGCTTTTCGTTTAGGCGACGTGTCGCGTCGGTCGACTCGGAGAGGTGACTTCTGTTTAGACAGAAGCTTACGGTTACTTGCAGCGTTAACAGTAATTGTATTATGGAATATGAATAAAAAGTAAACTGCTTCCTTCACGATCTGCCCTTTGCAGACTGAATAGCCGCGCAGCTGAAGATACACTCATACACGAAAGTATTCGAACGCTTACAATTCTAATATTCAACTAATGAAATATGTATGTTAAATTGAAGCATTTGATGTAATATGACACATATAGCAAGGGATGGGTCTTAAGACTACATAAGTAGGATTAGACAGTAATTCAACAATTTATACCGTTTTTACACTACATTTATTGTAAACACGTACCAGAAGCGGCTCACAAAAGTATTCGAACGGAACATTTAATAATTATTTAAATTGAATAATTTAAAGTTTTAATAGGAAGTTGGCCCACCTTTGGCTTTTATAACGGCCCTAAGTCGGTTTTCCATTGAGTGGACTAACTTAGAAGTAACATTTGAATCAATTGATTGCCATATTTCAGTAATAGTTCGTTTTAACGCTTCTTTCGAAGTAATAACTGTATTTCTCAGTCTTCTTTCTACTTCATCCCATAAATGGTCAATGGGGTTTAAATCTCGACTTTGCGGTGGATGTGGTAAAACGTGTGGAACGTTAAACAATATCCATTCTTTAACTATTTTGGAGGTGTGCTTCGGATCATTGTCCGATTGAAACCAGTAATTACATGGTAAATTGAATTTTGATACACTATCTTTTAAATTTTCCTGCAAAAATTTTAAGTACTTCGTTTTGTCCATTATTCCATCGATAAACACAAGATTTCCCACTCCACTGCGTGCCATGCAGCCCCAAACTAATACAGATCCATCGTTATGTTTAATAGTCGGCCGTAGATTTCGTGGTTCTAATTCTGTATTCTGTTTTCCCCAGACATTTTTACGTCCATCACTACCAAAAACGTTAAATTTACTCTCATCAGAGAATAACACAGTGTCCCAGAACGAATTATTTTTATAAATAAATTTTTCGGTGAATTGTAAACGTATAACTTTATTTTTCTTGCTAATAAATGGTTTTCTCCTTGGAACTCGTGCATGTAAACCGTTATTTCTTAATAATCGGCGACACAATTCTGGATGCACTTCTTTCTGAAACTGCGTAGCCACCACTGATGCCAATTGTGATTCATAAGTGAAAGGATCTTGTTTGATTTTTCGAATAATTGTCCTTTCTTCTTTTTCGGTTAACTTTTTCGGACGCCCACAACGGGACTTATTAGCAATGTTACCTTGCGTATTAAATTTCTTCGCAATATAATGAATTGTAGACTTGCTTCTGTTCACAAGTTGTGCAATGTCACCATATGATTTGCCTTCCTTATGCCAATTTATTATTAATTCTCTGACAGACTTGCTTGTTTCCGATTTCTTGCGATTCATTTTGTTATATTATTAGTAATGAAGACTGTGGCAAAAATTTTGAATACTGTTTCGCTGGGACCCTCTGCTAGTGAACTGAGAAATATTTGGTTACATTCTATTATCGTTGGAAATGCTTAGTTCTTCAAAGTTCGAATACTTTTGTGAGCCGCTTCTGGTACGTGTTTACAATAAATGTAGTGTAAACACGGTACAAATCGTTGAATTATTGTCTAATCTTACTTATGTAGTCTTAAGACCAATCCCTTGCTATATGTGTCATATTATATCAAATGCTTCAATTTAATATACATATTTCATTAGTTGAATATTAGAATTGTAAGCGTTCGAATACTTTCGTGTATGAGTGTAAATATTTCAACCGAGCATTGAATGTTGGCTGAGATATTACTGCAGGAACAAGTATTCGGATTCGATGAGCTCTTAAATACAAATTACAGAAGTGTTTTACATTCCATTATATAATTAAATACAAAATGCCAATGGACTCGCCAACTTGTTTGTCTATTCGAAAAAAGTATTTTGTAATGACGTAAAAATCGAATATAATATCTAAATACATTTCGAATTCGAAAAAAGTGCTTTTTTTAAATGCTTTTGGCCATCACTGATTGTAACTTCGTATTCTGTAGTCTCCGACTGTAAAAGGAGCGTTGTAACCTTGACTTGAACGATTTTACTACAACACCATTAAAAAACGTTGACCGTACCATAAAGTGCCTACACCATGTGCAGCGAAGGTTGAGCGCCACCAGTATTGTTATACCTGCGATATTTTTTTTCTGCCATCCCAAATGAAGTGCCAAGTTGTACCCTCATATAAATACGTAAAACATCGAAAAATGAACCTACCTAATTAATAAGTCACACTAAGGGCTACCGTTTTGCAGAAAATACCGAAATGAGCTGACTGTAATATAAACCCAAAAACTTCCGCAAAATCAAAATAATTTAATTAATAAAACTGCAATTAGATCGTTAAAAATGTATCATTATTTAACTGTTTTGAATTCTAAAAATCATAGTAAAATTGATTTTTCTCGAGTATGTTACGATAAAAATTAATTTCTAAATCTGATCAAAGAATAATATCATCCGGATATCATCGACATAGCAAACAATGTGTTAAAACCCGATAATCAACATTTTGATTTGCTCCCATTTTTTATTGTAGTGGTGTATTTATCATGTACAAATAATCAGGAAAATTAGATATAGCCTTTAATTGATATACTGTAGTCTCTTATGTCCCCAACACAAAATTGCGGTACACCAACGTCCGCAACTGTATTGTACGATAATTGAAATATCAAGTTTCTTTATCTTCTTTATTTATTTTTAAATTCTACAGGGTGTCCCGCATACCATGGACTATCAAACCTGAATCGAAAAGAAAGAATAACAAAATGTGTCACATAATAAATGTGTCACTGTAAGGGGGACACCCTATAATACTTAAAGGTATTTGAGAAAGTGTACATAGAATTTCAGAAAAATCTGATAAAAAAAAAGAAAAATGTGATACTTCGTAAGCTGATGAACAGTGTGTGTTTTAAGGGTTAATATTTGAACGAGAAATTTTTTAATTTATTGTGTAATAAGTTCGCATCGGCCGCGGTTCGTAGCTAAAGAAGTGTTATTTGTAACTCAAGCTTCTTTTGACTGTGATGTCGATACATATCAAATTATACATATGGTCTGGGTGCTCTATATCTGTACCTTCATCCGAGTTTACTTTCAAACTTCACAGTGTAAAGTGCATTGTTCATACGGATGAGCACATTCATTTTCGTCACTTAAATCGCGTTTACTTTTAAAAAGTAAAAAAATTCGTGAGAGATTAAAAAGACCAGTTTGTGGTGGTGGGGTTATTAAGAAAAGTACCATTCAAAAGTGGATTAAAAGGTTTGAAGGTCAAGGTTTTGACGTAGGTGATTGAAAACGAAGTGGCAAGCCATCAACGATTGATATAGACAAAATTATGAATTTAAATACATAATTAATTAAAAAAGTTCCATGAAAAATGTAGCAGCACTCCGCTAAAGGACTTAATACACAACCGATATTTAAAAATTTAAGATCGAGCTACGCAGTTTACTTATTAAAAGATATTTAACTTTTCATGTAAACCGTCTCTCTGGTTCCAATAGTTTCCGGGATATTCATTTATAATTCTCACTCCGTTGAGGGTTATTTTCAACTGATCAATAAGAACGATGAACGTCAAAAAAATGTTTAATGTTTTCGTAAAAGCTACATCATACGGAAAATTCATTTACGTCTTTACTAATGTTCTTTATCTTCTGTCTCCGAATTTTTATTTTCAATATTGATTGAACATTTTTTTTAACTAACTCTATTATACATAAAATGAGAGACTGCAGAAGATATTTCAGTATTTTTCAGATTCGTTTACAGCCTAGGCAATCAATCCGATTCAGCTCGGTTAGCGTGTCACCTAAACTACATGTAAACTGTTTGGTATACGAAAAAATGGTTTAAACGAAATGGTGTAGATGGTTTCGAAAGTGTGATAATTAGTTTTTATCTATTTTGCTTTTTAATCGAGATATAAAAGTCGCCTTGAGTTTCTTTATTGTGAAGGGTCAATTTTAATTTTGTGGTTGAAGAGAGAATGAGAAAAATGAGAGAATTATACTGAATAAAAAACTGTAGGTATATGGGGTGAAAAACCAATAGTTACAATTACGGTGAACAATAGTGGACAAAAACCAATAGTGGACAATTACTGCTATTTGCACAAGGATATTTAATCACCTGTTTGTACAATAAATCTCTTCTTCGACCTGGTGGCTCCTTTTTTAACAGCGGTACCAATATCCCCAAGGAAGACTGAAACCTTTCCAACGCGTTCGCGTAACTTCCTTCGGCAAGATACTGTGCGGCCACCTCTCCTAATTCCAATCCGTCTAGCAGTTTAGTTGTACTTTTGCTAAG
Source organism: Halictus ligatus (assembly GCA_028454255.1). Classification (NCBI taxonomy): domain Eukaryota; kingdom Metazoa; phylum Arthropoda; class Insecta; order Hymenoptera; family Halictidae; genus Halictus; species Halictus ligatus. The sequence continues at coordinate 914,448 of CM052146.1, read as the reverse complement.
TGTCCCTAAACACACGCAACAACAACAAACAATGTAATTTCACGTTCACCCGTTTCACTTGAGACCCAAACACTGCAGTTCATTTTCCAACGTCGCTGCATGGGCATAAAGTAATATTTCTTCCTAACAAACAATATCGATAAAACGCTGCGAAGCCGGTTCCATCAATTACGTTCTTCAATCGCGTGTCTCGCCATAGGAGGGACTCCGTTATTGCTAAACATGACCAAGTAGATATCCGTTCCATTCCAGTAAATTTCATGTTTCGTTGAATTTCATTTCAATTCTCATTGAAATTCTAGCGGAAAATTTTTGCCATCTTCGTAACACAATAACAAACGATGGAAAAAAGAGAACGTGCTTAAGACTTTGTTACTCTTAATTGGAGTTATGAAACCATTTGGAAACTTGAGCAGAAAATTATATTCGTCCGTTAAGCAACATCGCGAGGCAGAAGAAATATTGTTTTATGCATATTTACCATCGCCGGATATTAATTTTTAACAAAGTAATTAGTAAAACTTTGATACAAACATAGTTCAGGATACAATAACGATGTTCGATCGGTCGAGGACGCCACACTTTGGACCATCGAGGGGTTTGCTTTATCCTTGTCGCTACCACTCTCTATACACGAAGCTTTTAGTATTTCAGCCCTCTTAATGTAATCATTTACGTGTGACCTTAAAATCTCTTTCCGTTTTAGTTCGGTCTCATCTAATAAAATACCGTATATTTTTAAGCGTTTGGTCCACCATACTGCGTTTGTTTACAACCGGTACGAATTATTTATACCGGGATCGATCACTTCTTACTTGTTAAAACAGGAATGAAGTATCTAAGCGCTTCGCAGTAAAGATAAAACGCTTGCTTCGAATTTTTCTCCGTGTCCATTTTCACCGCCTGCTGGACTAACTCCACCGCCTTCTCGTAATTTTCCTTTGTCGGCGCGTGCGCCAAATCCAAAAAGTCATGAGCAAAGAAATCATCGAACGTTATCCTCTGATCGGGATCGTGTTTCAACAAAGACAGCAATAAATCCTTGCACTCGCGCGACGCGTGGCATCCTTTTGGTAACTGGCCCACAACATCAATGTTAACAAATGAAACAGAGCTTAAAATGCAGTAATGTCTCGGAATATGTAAAGGAGACGTGCATGATATTTGTAAAAAATTTAAATCCAATGACGAAACTTTTTCGTTTTTAATAATTTCTTTATGAAACTTTTACGAACATATGCGTGACGATTTGCTGATTAAAATGAGACAAAATACGATACCATTTGGATCATATTTATCCGTTTCATTCACGGTTCACCGGAACCTCGACTATCCGAACCGATGATACTTCTCATTATCTGAATACCTGCATCACATACAAACAGTAAAGATTTAATCTAACACTGTAATTAGGTAATTGTTTTGTTAGCATGTTCTACTGAATTAGTTCGGATAACCGAGGTTCTATTGTATCCTGAATTAAGCAAGTAAATATAATCCAAATCCTGCCTTGGTGTTTGGTGCTATTTTAATCAGAAAATTGTCACAAACATGTTGGTAAAAGCTTCATGAAAAAATCATAAGAAACAAAAAAGTTGAACGCAATCTAAGTAAGTGATATTTCGATCTCGAAGATTTCACACATATCGAGGCATTACTGTACGTAAACATCTATTTCCCGATCCTGTTCGTACACATATAATTTATAAAAACACGGCAGAACATCTAAATATATCAGTAATATTTTTAAAGATTTCAGCGTTTTCCCAATAGTATTAAAAAATGAATTCCATGTCAACATGTTTTCCTCACGATTAAATACAATGGAATTATAAATATACGTTAATTGTCAAGGGTAGTGAAAACGGTAGTTTATAATGATAGAACTACCTAACAATCAAAACGACTGGTCTGTAATTGTTCGTAAAAGTAATAAAAATGCATGTGTAAATACAACTATAAAACTGCGTTTGTATCTTATAATCTATATCTTCAGTATATGTGTACATCAAGAAATTACTTTATTTAATAATTTTAAAACCGGTAGCTTTTATTGCTTTTATACATCGGTCATTAACTCTACTGGATTCGAGAAAATGCAATAACACGATTTTCAGATCTTTTATTTTACAATTACCGAGATTTGCAAGCATGGATTTGTGAGAAGTTACTAAATAAACATATTTATTCTGACATGTATTATAATGAAGATTGCGTAAAAATTGCGTAAGTGTAATTTTATTGTTTTTAAAACGCAATATCGATTATTTACATTTCATGTTCGATAGTTCCAGCGTTTAAAATTTCATGTATCAAAAAGTTACGATGTTCCGCCCTGTTGGTATACTGTACACACACATACATAAATTAGTTACGAGCAGTAAGTGTCGACTACTTATATACTCTTTTCACGTGAATATGTATATACTTTGCATGTATATAAACACAAATATAAGTTACGTATAAGTTATAATTATAGTTAATTGCGCAACTGCCTTTACGTATATACATTTCTATATTTAGACAGGGTGTTCCCAAGTGAAGCGGTTAAATTGTGTCACTATGTTTTGTGACCAGAAATTTAAAAAAAATATTACGAACACGTAATTAGCAGATATCATGGTTCTAGAAACGTTTCGTTAAAAAGTTGCAATTAAAAACTAATTAATAGAAATTGGTTCTGAACAAAAACCCGTGCCGTTCACTGAACGTTCTATTTAAATGAAATAATTCAAACAAAAATTCGATAGAATTAAACGATATTAATTAATTTACATACATGTAGCTACAAGTAATAAAAATGGATTGTACTTGCAATACTTTAATTATAACGAGTAGTCTTGTTATGACTGAAATGAAATGAAAGTATATCATTGTTTTAATCATTCGAAGAAGTCGAAAATAGTGTAAAAGTATTCGGAAAAATTGGCCAACGCCTTCACAGTTTTCTAGTTCACATATCCATTCTTGGCATAAATGCATAAAATCCGATATCGACTTATCGCTAAAGTCTTTATAATTGTAAATTTCTTTAGAACTTCTCAATAAAGCGATGTCAATGTTACGCCGAGGTAACAAAATTTTCTTATTACCAAGCGTAGCTTATACCGACAAATGTTGGTTATTAAGCAAGTTAGCCACGGTATGTTTTTTCTCGAAATTCCGTACACAACAAAAGGTTAACAGAGCCTCGCATTAAACTTTCATACATTCGGGTAGCAGTTTTCTTAACAAAACAAAAAACATAAACGACAAACATCCAAACATGCAACGAAAGTTCAATGAAATGGGATTGCGTAGGGCGAACGTGCATATCGTGGCCCGTATCGCAATAAACGTAGTAACGTCGATACACCCTGCGAATAGTATTCAAATGTATAGTAGTGGCAGATGGTAGATAGAGTATCACCGTTAACAGGTACGCGAACTAACTTGTATATGTGTTTATATAGGTATACACGGGGATATTTTGTTTTTGGTCTCACAAAGGAGATCAATATCGGTAGTCACCTCTATAGGTCGGGTGTCCTTGATTTTCTCTGTCAATTCTTGGACACTGCCGCTGGAGTAAGGTGCTTTGCCGAAAAGGCACTCGTACATGATCACGCCGACGCTCCAGAGATCGACGCGGGCATCGTACTTCCGTTTCAATAATATTTCCGGCGCCATATAGAGGGGAGAGCCTCGAATAGCGAATTTTTGCTCGGAATTGGAAAGGTATTGAGCGAGACCGAAGTCTGAAATGAAAAGATCCGTGTCCATGGCGGTGGGGACTGCTGCGAGGGGGGGAAAGAAAAATTGTTTTCGGTGGGCACGAACCTCCGACTTTTAACACCAATTGCGGATTTCTCGTTAACAGTAGGTTCTGCGGCTTCAGGTCCATGTGGGAGACATTGTGATTGCGTAAATATCTCAGCGCCAGCGCGAGCTGTTGCAGAAACCCCCGGCAAATTTGTTCGGGTAGCTTGTGCCTCTTCCTTATAAAACTCGATAAGTCGCCGGCGTCGCAGTACTCCATTGCGATGTATATATGCCTAAGTTACGCTAGGTGATAGAGTTGTCTTTACATAGAGCTCGGGACAGGTAGACGATTGACTACGCTAGAGTGCAGGACTGATCACGATTTTGCTTGACTCGAACATGTCGATAACAGCGGAAGACTAAAAGTCCTTTTACGATTCTGATCGAAAAGCATGGTTAACTTTATCAGCGCGAAATTAATTGTTCTAGCGTGCCGGTAGACCGTTCTATATTTTAATTTGATCGTATAGTGATTTTTAGGGCTCTACTAACCCGTCGTCCCAGAAAAAGTCTCTCATCTCTACGATATGCTCGTGGTTGAGAATTTTTAGAAGATTGATCTCCGTGATGAGATTATCGATAGCCGACTTGGACAGCGACGATTTGTCTACACATTTGATTGCGACTACCTCTCGGCATCCATCCTACAAACGACCAACAATAGGATTACGTTATATCGCCTTGAGATAACTTACTTCTTTCAAGCTTCAATGCAACCATCTTTTCTGGCCACCTCTCAAATCAACGGAGCCACTCGACTGACAGAGACCAGTCTGATTGGAATACATTAAAAGTCACACTGGAATCCGCAGCACGCGGGACCAACCGATATTTTCTGCTCTGCGTTATGACAGAAAAATAGAACGTAGCGCAAAGGTTAGTGTATTCGCATAAACTTTGATCAGTATTATTACTTCCAGGTAACGATGGGCACGAGACCCGTCGAGCCATTGTGAACACACCCGGTGAGTTCGAGCATTTACAAAGTTCTTGAAAATTGTATTTTTTTAAACGTTGGTGAATTTTACTAGGCGACTCGTGATCTCAATAAAACCGCCAATAAATTTATCTATAAGATATTATATATAACGTGTATATCGCGAGGCAAACTCGAATTCAATGAAATAAAACTGAAATTTCTTCTAATTTTTATCTATTAATGTTAAAATATTTTGACTCGGTCAATTCATTATTCAAATAAGCATGCGAAAACACCTTGACCAGCAATAGACACTTTAACTATTTAGCCGCGATATTTCAATGAAAACGTGTGAGATTCTATCTTATAATTACAGATACTAATTGTAAACAAATTTTCAAGAACTACTAGTTATGTTTAATAATTGAAATTATAGTTTTAGAAATTTATCTGTTTCTTATGGATAATGTCACAAATTAATATCATATGATTACATCGATGTATTCTTTGCGAAAAAGTTCGTCGAATTAAATTGGAAAAAATACTAATTATGTTTTTAAAAAAAACAGAAAAACATTTATTTTCAAAACATATTTTCTGCGTGACTAAATGTAAATAATCTCTGAATATAAATAATCTTATTATTCATGTTTATATTTATCTCATCTGATGTCTTTCAATAGCGAGAATTTCATTTTTCCCCGAATATTGCATTCAAATTCGCGATAACGATCTTTCATTAAATTCGAATCTGCACTTAATTATCATGGTAGACGAATAGTTGAAAACTGTCAAATTCATACATTAACATCAAAGCGAGTAGTATTATTAATTGACTGAGTTATCTAGTGACATTATTAATTAATTAGATCGTCAGCGAGATATATTCGACATCGAGTAACATGTCATCATATGTCTATCATTTATAGTTGAAAACATAAATTTGCACTGTCTTTTTCTTTCACCGACACAATAAGACGCAATAAATGCTTCGTATTGAACTTCGTTATCTTACGCGAGAGGTGTAAACACGTAATCAATCATTTATTCTCATCTCAAACAATACAAATGTAGATTTATTTAATGTTAATTTTCGGAAAGTTCAATACCATTTTATGCGTATGCACGGAAATTGCAATTCGAAGAGTAAAATTGTGGCTCCCGCCGAATTTGTTACGTCACTGTCATCATATGTTTCGATTGCTTCGTCGTTCTGAACCTCAAAATGTACATACCTTTTTGATCGCTTTGTAGACGGTCGCATAACTCCCCGAGCCGATTTTTTCTAACAAAGAATAATCACTCACACTGGGCAAACTCATCTCACCCGATGACTGAGTGATTCACATCGATGTCTATCCCGAATATGCTACGATACAGTGGGGTTAAGTTCACTTTACAAGAACGCCGTGAGCTTCTCCGTTTATCGTTCGTATACACATTGGCGTAGCCACTTAAACTTCTATATATATACATAAACAAATCGTCTCGAATCGTAAATAATACTGATGTCTTTACAATACATTCTCTATTATAACATAAAATACAAATTGAATACCTTTACGGGATTTACACTCTTTCCTAATTAGACTACCTAACGGATCTTAATTACTATGATAATCTACGTTAACTATTGAAATAGGTATCACTTCACCAAACACCTGTCATCTTCAGGTAACAGAATTTTATTTTTATTTTCAACGTTGCTCGCTACACCCCTGAGATTTGAGATTCGATTTGCAAATCAGCATCTGTCGAATCTATGTATAAATTTGGAGCACGAAACGCTAGGAACAATACCGTAGACACTTGAAATAGTTATGTCAAAATTATGCCCTTCGTGGAGACGCTCATGTGCGTCAGCTGTGCGCTGCGACGAAGCAAACTTCAAGTAGTTGACTCGAGTCAGTGAAACGCCACTTGGTGACGAGACGTTTCGTTGTCGTGTCACTAATTGATTCTCAATTTCTCGGCTAATATCACGCGAAATTCTGTATCTGTTCCAGTTCACTCATTAGTGAAAAGTCTTGGCTTCCACCAGTGAAAAAAAGAAAGTTACATTTTTCAAGTTAATCGAAGAGAAGTTATGATAGTGGACGTGACTGTAGTGTTCGAGCTATAAGCTCGTCCATTCGTTCATGGCAAACAGTGCATTTTCGATTAATGTATGGTTTTATCTGATTAGCCTGCTAATTCGATAACTTGATTGGGTGCAATGGCTGAAAACATTATCGTGCATGGTAATACATCTTGTACATTCTCTAAATGTTTCGACGTCAATCAAATGTCAAGATATCGTGTTAAGTGTATTTAGTGTTTTTCGTGTTTGTTCAAGAAATTTTTGATTTCTGTTGGATGTCCTATTCCCTAAACATTCGTCAATTAAATTTACTTAAGTTATTTTTCGCTTTTTAATCTTCCGAATTTGATTACTACACAATGTAGGAGATTTCCACAAATGTTTCTATTTGAAAAATATTTAATAATCTCCTTCCTACCACAAAATATCATTTACATATGTACATGTCATGTGTTTTTAGTTATACAAAAAAACATACATAATAACACACATACACACACGGATTCCCGCGCACGCGCGCACACACACACGTGCGTAGATGTATAACGTCTACAATACTTACGTATACAAAATATTTATTGCGTTGATAATTTATTAGTACGATTTAGAAGATTTATTAAAATGTTAGTCAACTTATAATAATAGGCTTAATACAAATCAAGGAATACGAAATAGTAGTTCGATAGACACGAGACGCCATTATGTATAATAGTATTTCCTCGCTATAAGTTTAACTTACCTTTCATGCTATAAGCTCATGATTATCATTATTATGTTGACGCATAGTAAATAGTCAATATTCCCATTGTAATGTTATGTTTGTGGTCCGTTTTTCTCATTTGTCGAAGAAGCTAAACGTTTTTGGCGACTAATTCGTTTTAAGTTTATAGCAATCTCGAGCTTATAGCGAAGAAATATTATACACAAAAGTCTCCCGATTGGCTAGAGCCACGGTAGCCCATACATCGTTCCTCCCGTGGATATAGCATTACATGTATCAGCTACCGGAGTTCAACTCTGATGTTTTGGCAGCTGATTTTATTCTTGCTTACGAGCATTGTATAGGATTATTGGAAAATTTTTTTACCGTCTATGTTAGTGGAAGGTTCGCAGAGTGTAGTGACAGTAGATTTAACGCGATACTGTCGCCAGAAGCTAAAGGAAAAAAGGACGATAAAGCTTCTGGCTTTATTCGGAAAGTAGCTGACGATGACGTCATGTGCTGAAACATAAGCTGTTTTCACCTTGTTCCGCTACAACAATATTTCGCGTGTACAGGTGTGATGAATTTCCTTGTGATACTTTAATTTTGTGCGCATTCATCCCCGGAACAACAAAACGATTCTCGCGTTCGTGGAAGTGCCTCTGTTGGTCCGATTAGAAAGTTGATAATTTGCAAATCTTGAAGTAAAATATAAACATTTCAATGTACTGTTTTCTCTTTACCATAATACATACACGTTTTGTTTACAATTTCATCGTGCTATTCAACGAATTAAGTATAGTATATAGAATTTGAATTATTATAGTATCAAAATCGCTAAAGATGTATGATTTGCGTGGTTTTATGTACAGGTGCAAACTATATAAAATAAGGAAAAAGTATACGTTGAAATTTTGATCGTTCAATAAATTAATATCGAAATGGATTCCGAAGAAGAGACGTACGATGATGTTGATTCTGGTAATGAGTCCAGCGGGGATGATGTGGATTTTGCTATGGAAATTGAAGCTGAAAATCCAAGAGAACGAACAACAGATGTTGACGAATATCCCTTTGAAGTTTTGTCTACAGAAGAGATAGTACAGCATATGATCGATTCTATAAAAGAAGTCAACACAGTTGTAGAAGTATATTACAAAATAAATCTCTAATTTTTATAGTTATTTTATAATATCAATAGTGAAGTAAATATGATTACTGGATTACATAATATTCATTGTAGATACCAGCAACTACAACACGTATTTTGTTAAATCATTTTAAATGGGATAAAGAGAAATTAATGGAACGTTTTTACGATGGAGATCAAGAGAAATTATTCACAGAAGCACGTGTTATCAATCCGTTTAGGAAGGGTCCGTTGATAAATAGAAGTCAATCTTCCCAAAGTGCTCTAGTAAGTTTAAGCATCCTTTTTTTTTTGTATGCATTTAAGATAAACATAATATTATGTGTTCACGACTTTGTTTTAGTCAACAAAAGTGATGACAAATGGTACAGAGGAATGTGGAATCTGCTTCATGGTTCAACCGTCTGCAGTATGTGCAATATAAAATTATCTAATAATCGTATTATCGATATGTAGACTGCGGATCTTTATGTAGTTTCCCATTTTCATAATTGATTTTCTAAAAATTGAATTCAGACACAAATCGCTTGAGTTGATCCAAAGATTCATTGTAGAGAAGCTATACCGAGAATATTTTTATATTTTAATAATCTAAATGCTTTCCTGGGTTTTATAAATTTGCAAGTGCCATAAATGCATAAAGATCCGAAGTTTCATGATAAGCATAATAATATATTCGAAATGTAATATCATTGTTTAAATTTCTACTAGATGATGACCGGATTAGAATGCGGACATCGTTTTTGTACTGGTTGTTGGGGAGAATATCTCACGACTAAGATTATGGAAGAAGGTGTTGGTCAAACAATTGCATGCGCAGCACATGCCTGTGACATTTTAGTTGATGATGCCAGCGTTATGAGACTTGTAAAAGACTCTAAAGTCAAGCTGAAATATCAGCATTTAATAACTAATAGTTTTGTTGAAGTAACTATCCTTTCATTCCATATTTTCTATTGTTTTGCATTCATGTAAAAGAAATATTCTTGAAATACATTAATTGTTGTTGGACTTTACAGTGTAATAGGCTACTGAGGTGGTGTCCATCTCCAGATTGTAATAATGCTATAAAAGTACAGTACATTGAAGCTAGACCTGTAACTTGTAAATGCGGACATACATTCTGTTTCCATTGCGGCGAAAATTGGCATGACCCAGTAAAATGTCATTTACTACGTAAATGGATAAAGAAATGCGATGACGATTCGGAAACATCAAATTGGATCGCCGCAAATACAAAAGAATGCCCTAAGTGTAATGTTACCATTGAGAAAGATGGTGGATGTAATCACATGGTGTGCAAAAATCAGAATTGCAAAACTGATTTTTGTTGGGTGTGTCTCGGACCTTGGGAGCCACATGGTTCTAGTTGGTATAATTGTAATCGTTATGATGAAGAGGAAGCGAAAGCTGCTAGAGATGCTCAAGAGAAAAAAAGATCTGCCCTGCAACGATACTTATTTTATTGTAATAGATACATGAATCATATGCAGTCACTGAAATTTGAAAGTAAACTTTACGCGAGTGTAAAAGAAAAAATGGAAGAAATGCAACAACACAATATGTCCTGGATTGAGGTAAAGCTAATACAATTAAGCGGAAGTAATTCGTGTTATGCGCGTGCATCGTTAATATTCAATTTTATGTTCACACTTTCAGGTACAATTTTTGAAAAAAGCTGTAGATATTTTGTGTTCCTGTAGACAGACTCTTATGTATACTTACGTGTTTGCTTACTATTTGAGAAAAAATAACCAGTCTGTGATTTTCGAAGACAACCAAAAAGATCTAGAGGGAACGACAGAACGTCTCTCAGAATATTTAGAAAGAGATATTACAAGTGAAAACCTTGCCGATATTAAACAAAAAGTTCAAGATAAATATAGGTAAGCCTTTCGAGAAGAGTAATTCAACTAGCTTGTATCTCGTAACAAGAGCAAAGATATAGATATTATTTATTTTTTAAGATACTGCGATAGTCGGAGGAAAGTGCTTTTAGAACATGTACACGAAGGATACGAAAAGGATTGGTGGGATTATGTGGAATAGAGAACTGTACCAATTTTGTGTTTCGGGGATATACAAGTTCTTTATCTTGTTACTGTTGCCCCAGCTGTGATAAATCAAGAAAGCTGATAAAGAGACAAAAAATAGAACATGTCACCAAGTGATTTACGTGTTACATATACTTTAAACACAACATGATCTATGGCAACACATATATCGTTATGAATTTTGAATTTATTAAAATCGAATCCTACTACTATCAGGTTGCATGTAAAATTCTTTTATATTGATTACGGGCTCCGATTTTTGCTAGTTGTGTGCTATACATGGTCGTAATGTCTTGATCCTTCATAAATATGGGTTGCAATGGTATTCTCGAATTTTGAATCGATTTTATACACATGCCAGTTGTTTTAAAAACATGGAGATACGAAACAAATCGAAGCAGTACGATTTAGTACTGAAAGAAAGTTTCTCTGAAATTCGCTTAACACCTTGGGGACGACGTTGACAGCTCGTACCGAGCCTTGAGATAAGGAAAGTTGTAAATTGAACATTAAAAATCAGTATCGATTGATGCCGCCGCGTTTGTTTTTGGTGCCTTTAACACCTAAACTTGAGCTCAACACGTGGTAACTTTGACGCAGTCTCTCTTCAGATTTTGATTGCCTCCTGTGAATCTGCCGACCTACCGAAACCGTTCCACAGGGAACGGTCCGTCCCCAAAGTGTTAATATATTTTATCGCTGTAGTATAACTATGTACCTTTTCAGACTACTATTAAGATTCTTCAGAAATGTAATTAAGTAAATTTAAAGGAACAGGAAACTTTTCGAGAATTTACTAAGCAGTACATGAAAAGGTTACTTATAGGGCTCGAATATCTTGATCTGTCTCTTAATCTCAGATCTGTGCATTCGATTTATGAAGGAGTAATTGAACATAACAGATGATTGGTGCAAATAAGATTCGCGAGATAATTAATCATGTTCATTCTATTTTGGACTACGATACGTCCAGGCTATAATTGCCAATTTGTATGAAAATTGAATTAAAGTGATCATACCGTCAATGTATTGATTTGAATTCTATTTCTCATTGTTACGCTCGGACAAATTATTGGAATTATACTTGCATGACGTGAAGGGTCCAATGTTTTTTAGAATTTGTAATTTAAATTATTTTTCTTTTGGTAAAACTTATTGATTAATACTATACATATATTTATATAAAAATTTCTAATTTCTAACATGTGCATCGTACATATTGTAGTTTCAATTTATTTAAAATTTGAAAGTCTGCAAATGATCATTTTCATTCAATTTCGTTTGATTATATAATATTCTCATAGTGCTGACGATATATACTATTACCAATTAGTTTATGGTTAACGACCATGACACAATGATCACTTATTGTTGTATAAGTGGGGAACGAAATAACAGTTCCGTTTGTACAGTTATATAGTTATATATTCACACATAAATGCATAATACATACTTATATATAGTTGTAATATCAATATTAGCAAAACTAAAGTAGAAACATTTGAAGGTTTATTAAAGAAAAAATGAAAAAATTGTTGATTCTTACTATTATCCACGTTAGAAAATAAAAAAAAAGTAAAATGCAGTTGTTTTCTGTACAGTCACAAAATTTGAGTAGAATTAAGAGAACTGTTAGATATATTCAAAGGAAATTATTCTCTAGTTTATTGTATATTCATGTAACGCGTAAAATTATACATAAATATGAAGGAATTATGTTTTTTTTTAATATTTGAGCATAGGTATTTAAAGAAAGGATTTTCATGTAATGATTACTTCTTCTTAAAAATCATCATATATTTATTAGGATGTATGCGATGATTTTTCAGTAGTTGAATTGAAACTTTTTAAATTGTTGAACATATCCGTGAAACGTAAACAAAAATAGACGAGATATCAAGAATTGGATATTCGACAGAAACGATCTCTATCACTACAGAGAACGTGTTCTCTAGTCACACGATCGTAGTGCATGTCGATGATCGGTTATTGGCAATATGTATGCAAAAGCTACGTAAACTATAATTAGTTTAAATCATCCGTTCAATTCTGCCACCAAAAGAATTACTGCTGCACGTTAGTACTTGAAATAATATTGTCTTATTTGTTCAGAAGTTAAAACAGTCATATAATGGTATACACTCACTAATATTCATGTACATTAGAAATATCTTGGTTTTAGAATACATACATTCTGGTATCAATCAATAAATCAATATATTTTGAGTAGTACGTAGACTGTATTTATGTTTGAACAAGTATACTACTTCAAATAAAACTATACCAATATCTAAAAAATATATTTTTAATAACTCTAGCGGTAAAAAATATTAGTTTTCTTTTACGAAAATACCCTCTTGAAATTAATTTGTTTAGGAATAAGATCTTATATCCCAAACTACTCTGTTTGTTCTTTTTACAAGACATTATGTTATTATTATTAAGACTATCTATTTGTAATATTGGCATTGATCTTTGTTTTATGTTTACATATTATTTTTTACTATTTTCAAATAAATATTAGAGCCTGACATTTTTCATAAGATATTTTAGACGATAAAACCGATACTACTCCACGTAGATTACCGAGTAATACTATATTTAACGTGATCATTTAAGCGTAAATGAATGTATTAATTATCTTTAATGAAATTGACTGAAAATTTTTCATAAAAATTAGCTACTTGAATGAATCATTTAATCTATTCTACAGTCACAGAAGCTTCATTTATAAACGTGAAAAAAGACATCTAAATATTTTATTAAGATAAAATGTTTAAATGTTCAAATAAACGCATCCCATATAAAACTTTTGTATTTGATTTTGCAGATTACACTTATTTTATTACAGGTTTCTAGAAGAACTGACACAGACAGAAAAATTAATACTTTGCAGAAGTGTTTATTATTTTCAAATACTTATATAAAAATTTTGTAATGTTATTAGAAGCTACCACATATAATGTTCACTGTTGTTTACGGTGTTATCATATATTTAACGAGCACTATTACATCAATCACTTTTTATAAATTCTACACATCCATTTTGATGGTCTTTGATTGACGAGAGAAATTTATTATTTAATATATTTTCTACCTAAAATAAATTATAAATAAATATATTTAGATTGCTTCTACCTAAATTCAATAAAATTTTGAGAATCTTGTTTTGTATAAATATCTGGAAGGTCAATTTTGAGTATCGTATGAAATTATTTTGATATGAAATGGCTAGATTAACATTAAATAAGATTTCTGAATACTAATTTAACTACTCCGTCGAGCTGCAATTAGTACAAAATATGAATATAGGGAACTTGTATAGTTATCCTTCTCTTATGCTACATATTTGTTGTAGTTACATAAAAAGTAGGACGTTTCTAAACGAAGTGACATTGATATGAAGATTGTGTGCGCTACAAGAAGAAGATAAGTCCATATCCTGCATCCGTTACAAAGACATAATACATTCAGTTTTCCAATCACACAATTCCATATTCATTACCAATGTAAGAGTGTTTTACGAACTCTTGGAAATTGTTTCTCAGCGCATTTTGGTAGAATATAAGTACGCTAAAAGGTCTTGTGGAAAACATACCCTGTGACACTTGATTTGTAAGGGTATATCAGGAAGTTACGGTTAAAATAGTTGCAACCAAACCGAGGGTTGCACCAGTCATCAGAAGACTCCTCCATATAGCTCCACTAATTTCTTCTGCCACAGGATATTCTATACACAGCTGGTCCTAAGAAAATATATAAACATCAGACACAAAAGAATTATATCAAGATGTAGATAAGAGATGATCGATTGTCGTTTAATATGAACTATACGAATTACATTGGTCTCAAGTACTATAAATAACGAATTCATTATGCCAATCCTAAGGTCGATACCGTTGATCATAAATAAGTTTCTAAAATCAATATAATCCGCTACCAGAATGTAACAAATAAACATATAACCGCAAGTTCTATAAACGACACGAAACATTAGTTGGTGTCATAGGGCGCATACCCATCCTCCGTATCCTTTGATAAAATGCGCAACTTTCTCGCCGATAAATCTGGAGACATAGAGCGGCAATTTTTTCTTCAAGGTGTGCATTCGCCTATCACGAGCCCACAATGCGAGCCTTCCCATAAACGCGTACAAGCAGACGATTCTCGGCCATGTAACGCCGCCGTGCAAAAACAGCTCGTCCGCGACTCCCATAAATGCTTCGTACGCCGTGTCCGGCATCACGTTCAAACGGTTCACCATGCTCGCGAACAAGATACTGTGTTTGTTCAGCATCTGATGCACATTGTGTCTCATACTACGCGAGACCGGGTCCCGTGATATAAGATAAATATCTTCCTTGAGCAGATATCGTATCACGTCATTGGCCAAACATTCCGCTGTCAGCTCGATCGAGTCCTCGCAGAGGCTGTACCGCTGAGAGGACGAAACTAATTGCGGGAAAAGATGCTGCAGTCGGATCTAAAAAGAAAGACGGTAAAAGAAAAAAAAAAGAAGAAGGTTAACACTTGCGACGCCGTTCAGGACGAAAAGCCTTTGAAATCGATGCAAAGGAGAAAGCGTGGTAGTAATTGAACGATTAACGGTGCTTCGTTCTCGTTGCTGCGAACGTCGAATAGCTTGACACACACGACATAGTGTTCCGCGGGACCGGCGTATCGCGATACGCGATCGAATTCAGAAGGAAACGATCATTCTGAAATTGGTTGTCTATCGATCTTGACGTCGGGCAAGCGGCCGGAGGTTTGACGTGAGAGAGATCGAGTCGGTGAAACGCGCGGAAAGGAGACGGAACACGGCAAAGTTGAGAGAGAGAGGACTCATTGACAGCCAGCGGAGATTAAAGCACGTAACACCGGCGATCCCGGTTATTACCTGGCAAACCTCGATGAAAGACATAGCGGTATTGGCGGTGCCGATAGCATATCGGCACAGACCGCCGTTGTCGTCGGCAATTACGGCGGTTCCAACGGCTTCGGCGGTGTTGTTACAATCGTCGTTGGCAATCACGGTTTCACCGCTTCCGTCGTCGTGCTTGTTGCAGGCTCGCTCGCTCGGCGAATTCCTGTTACCGGGGGGATCGCATTCCAGGATGCCGCCCACTCTGGAATGCGGTTCCCCCCGCGCTGACGCACCCTGCCCCTCTCCGTCCGCACCGAGGATCTCATTGTTCGGTGGTGCACCGTCGTCGCCGGCCATCCTCGTGCACCGCCGCCCGCGCTGCTCTCTTCCCAGCCACTGGCTCCGTCTGTCCACCCGGACACCGACAAATGGTTCCTGCGCGGAATCGGTTCCCAAAAGCTTCTCGACTTCGCTCAAAACATCGCAGGCGATACTCAGTCTCCCGTGGCGGTGTACCTCTGTCCCTCTGATGAATCGCACGCCCGAAGCGCCGGGTTAACGAGCGCTGCACTCGAAAAACTTCGGCTCGCCTGCCTGCCTGCCTGCCGGACGACGTAACGCTCTCTACTTTCCCGCGGCCATTTCCGAAGCTGAACCTTTACCCGCACCCCACCGTTCCACCCGGCCGTATCCCTACCATCTCTTTGACGTTTCCCACCGTGTTCCACTACCATTCCAGTTCCCTTCCATCGGTGCATTACTCTCCATAGACCAACACACCTACCCGGACTCCGTGCCACACAGAGGACCACAAACTTCTATGGATCATTCACGTTTCCTCCCCACCACCGGCAACCGGCGTATCCCGGCACGCGGTCTACACCACCGCACGCCGGACTGCGCACACCACCGTGAAACGCGAACTCGCCGGCTACACCTATGCAGTCTTACCTGGCTGAACTATGTATCTCCTTCGGTTCTCTTTTTCTTCGACCGTGTCTCTCTTACCTCCTTTCTCTCGCCCCCTCTTTCTTTCTCACCCTTTCTCTCTCTCGCTTCATTCTTCGAGGCGCCGTCGATAACCTTCCCCTCTTACTTCCCTGATAGGGTGCTCTCGCGCACGTGCACCGCCACAGCCACGAATACCTGTGTGCACCCTGAGAATCGAACGAACGGAATTTTCGATGGAACGCGGAGTTCGTTTGGTATCGCCGTTTCCCAGGATATATTCTTGCCGATTTGTTATTACTATACTTTGCTCGTTGAAACTGGATTACCACGACTTCTCATCTGCCTTTCTTTTCTCAAAGTGCTGGAAGGCTCGATAGGGAACCACTTTCTCGGATCATAGTTTGTAGAAGCTTGCGAGAACCCGAAATTGTCCTGGTACCCGATCATCGGGATAGGTAGGGAAGGCATCGAGCAGAGACAACATCGATGGCATCGTATTGGGAATGGGTGTATATATAATAAAAGATCACTCTCTTGTAAAACACAGAATCGAAATTATATTTCAAATGTTCTCTAATAAGCACGTCGTGAGATGCGTCTTTACCTTTTGAGAGGAACGTCGCGAATGAAT
>CM052146.1:855948-889013 GCA_028454255.1 Halictus ligatus | reverse complement strand
TATATGTATATATAAGTGTGGTAAGAGAAACCTTTATTGCATCTGCTATTTTGTGTTGGCACCTCAGGCGCCCGCTGCGTCGCCTAGTGGATGCACTAGGGAGTTATTGATATTCCCTATAGCCACTTCAATTCGTTTCACAGCATCTCTGGATCAATATCACTAGTATCACAGACTTTTAGCATGGCACAGAACCGGTCCGTCTTTTAGCATGACTCAGAACCGTGTCGTCTTTCCTGGAACAGAACCGGGCCGCCTTTTAGCATAAAACCGAACGCACTTGGGATAAAAAATTATTTAAATAAAAATTCGAATAAAAGATACCTTATCTTTATTCGTTATCTGAAGATTCGAATAAAAAAAAGCATCTTTGTCGGACGAGTGTCGAATAAATAATTTTATTAGATAAGAATTTATCTGACGAATAAAAGTACTTCTATATATTCGAAGCTTCAAATTAAATTTTCATTTTATATCTGTACTGTTATTCGGAGGCTACGACTAATTCTTCCGAATTTCGAATAATTTTCCTTGATCCTCTCTGACGTAACTCGTCGATCATTTATATTTGACCAGATTTGATCACTTTTGTGGATCTAGTTCCAGCATTTATCGTTAGTCAGCGTAGAGGGCGTAAGAAAATCAGTTGTTTACATGTTAGACACGAAACTCCATATGGTGATTGGTCTACTCCTATACCTCGTCTGTGGTACGACTGGCTTATGGGAATCTCGTATCCATGGCAGAGAGGACGATAATGAACTACTTATCATATGAACGATAATGCCGTTGTTCAAATGTCATCCACCCAAGAGTATTTTTCACGAAATAACTAGGCACAATGAACGACCAAAGAGTATAAACATACACAATAATTAGATTGCTGCTGTAACAAAGTATGCAAAGGCATCAGTAAAGAATATTTCTTTATAATTTTCCCAGACATTTTACATTTTATATCGTGTATTCAAATTTTGTATGCTATTCATTATGATCACATCAATTACATTTTACAATTTTTGCGATAGAGATTGGATTCAATTAAATATTACCTAGAAACTTAATCCTGGTAGTAATAGATGTTATTCAAAGCTTTCTTGGAATTTTTTGTCCTAAACTCTTTAAGATTGGTAGCACTGTGCATACAGGAAATCTCTCTCTCTAGTTTCCCACGTGACGTCTTTTCCTTTAAAATCGTGCTGTTAAGAGGTACGTATGGCCTGGCTCGTAACAGTTTTTGAATCTATCTGCATCTGCAATTTTACGTGAATAATCGTGTCCGTATAAAGAAATTCATTAAAATGTGATCGAAAGCTGTTGTTTTATCGGATAGAGTGTGACTTTGTTACTCGATAAATAATGAACGACGAGACCCAAAATCGCGTGTCGGCAGGTCGGGCTACGACATTTAGGTCGGTGGGCGCTGATGTGATAAAGATTGACAGTGAATATTTCTGTGATTTCAGAACGCAATGGGACGTTACTCTCACGAACCGGAGAACGCGACCAAGTCGTGCAGAGCACGCGGCTCAAATTTGCGAGTGCATTTTAAGGTAAATAAATTATACATTGCCAGATATAACCTTCAAATTATAGTAGCGTGTGTTTACAAATCTCGCCGTGACGGCACGTTTGTTTAAATGAATTCTCGAATGTTAACTATCATCTGTGGTTACAGAACACGCATGAAACAGCACGTGCTATTAAAAATATGCCTCTGCGAAGAGCGCAAAAATATTTGAAAAATGTGATTGAACACAAGGAGTGCGTACCATTCCGTAGATTCAATGGTGGTGTTGGCAGGTGTACTCAAGCCAAACAATTCGGCACCACGCAAGGTTAGTTTGAATGAAGAAAGTGCATTTTCATTAAATTAAGAACATTTAATGTTTCCCCGTTCCTTAACCTCAAAATTTTACAGCTGTTAACGAATACTTCTTGTCTTAGGTCGATGGCCGAAGAAGTCGGCTGAATTCTTACTACAGCTTTTGAAAAACGCAGAAAGTAACGCCGATGTCAGTGGATTAGAGATTGACAGACTTGTGATTAATCACATTCAAGTGAATCATGCTCCTTGTTTGCGAAGAAGAACGTATAGAGCCCATGGTCGCATTAACCGTTAGTATTGGCGATTAATTTGTTCTGAATGAATGGAATTAATGATTAATGGTTTTAGTAATCTAATTAATTTTGATTGTTTTCGTAGCTTATATGAGCTCACCATGCCACATCGAAGTAATTTTGACAGAAAAGGAAGATTTTGTTGTCAAAAGTCCAGAAGAAGAAGAGCCTTCCAAAAAGAAACCTAGTAAGAAGAAGCTTGCTAGGCAAAAGGAAAAGATGATGAGAGAATAATTTTATCTACTAATTGGGTATTGAATGTACTGTGGAAAATGAAGATTGCACTGTTCTCTAATTCTTTTTTGATTCTATTTATTATCCTCCCTAATTACGTGTAACAGAGAACATAGAAGATGTCTGTCAAAGTAATCTTATATGCATAAAAATGAGAGAGGTTGATTAAATAAGTAAATTGTCATTACCACTTTACTTACCAGTGAAAACTTAATAGTCTTAGGATTGATATTTAGAGGAAGGTTATTAAGCTTTTTTTTTAAATGTAGCAGTTTAAAAAAAAAAACTTGCGTTAGGTACAACGTTAAGAAAAGTTATTTTTCGAAATCCACAATAAAAGAAAAGTTTATTTCACTAATTAGAGGATTTATTAAAAGTACAATACATTATTTAATTTACATTTGTTAAAGTCTTTATTTTATAGTGTGTTACACATTCGAACATATTATAAATGCATAATAACCACAGGACGAATAATTAATTAGAAATCAGGAAAAAATAGAGGGGTAGCTTTAGCCACTGGAAGTTGAGTATTTTTTAAAAATAATTATTTTTAATTCTTACATTTCTTTTTATATTTGAAATCATTGCAATTGTTAAATTTTAAATTAGAAATATATAGGAGCACACAATGTACAATGGCAATTAACGTGAACGAAGGATGAAACATACAGAAGTATGTAGTAAAATGTTCTCGAAAAATGATCTCTACTTATGAGTGTGGTATCTACATTTTACGTTTATCATCAGTATACAAAATCCACACGCTCTGAACATTCTGAAACGTTTCATTGAGGCGGGCTTAGTGCTTTGAAAATATATAGAAATACTTGGAACACTTTATTGCTTTATAAAGAAAGCACCGTACTAATTGAAGTTAGCATTTTAGTTTATTTTTTTCTTAAAAAAAAATTAAAATGTGTCTAGACAGCTGCGAATTCGACAGCATATCTGTGATTGTTCCCAGAATTGAATAACGGTCGAGGATTTTGAAATGAGTGGTTATAAAGATTGCAAAAAATGTTTAATTCATAAAAACAAAAGATATGTACAACTGATAAGTCGTAGGCTTTCTTAGTGGGAATTCATTGTTCACGAAGTGACTTGTATTATTTTTTCTAAAGTGTGATAATTTTATACTATCATGACGTGTATCTCCTAAGATTTCTGTTTCATTACCGTTAGAACTTGATGTGTAAAATAGGAATGTACGTTTTGATTATAGCAATACTGCTGTTTACAATGTCATCCGTTCATAAACTAAATTTGTGTAGATACATGAGCGTGGGAGCGCCGGTTTCAGTGCGTTTAAAATTTTCTTTTAAAAATGTATACATGACTGTACATTGAATTAGATTTGATAAAATTCTCCACTGGTGTCAAGAAAGTGGTTCACGAGTTGTGTTTGGTAAGAATAAGCACAATAATCCTCCACCTGAAAAGGAAAAGCAAATATGTAAAAAACAATACTACTTACTACTATATCAGTGTTAATCAGTAAATTTTCATACTTTATGTATGACGTGCTCTACTCAAAGATAAGAGGAAAAAGTTGGTATAGTTTACGTGCCGCAGTTATACCCAGTTAGCCAAATGCTGTTTCGAGCAAACTTTAGAACTTTAGACAATGTTTGTATCATACTTTGCGAGCAAAAGGCTTGTCTATTTGGTATTGGTACCAAACCCTACTTGGAGCAGAATTTGGTCCCTATTTTGTATAAATTTGGCACTTGTCGACAAATTCCTAGCTAGATGCAGAAATAGATGGATGGAAATTTGAGTGCAAAATTCCATGCCAAATTGGGGCCAAACCTTGGTCTTGTCGAAACAGATGGATCAGAATTTTTAGATACATTTTTGTAGAAAATTTATAACAAATTGCTTATTGGGATATATCAGTGAAGTAATACTAATCCAATGAAAAAATATTTTCGTTTTTAATGACTTTTTTATGGAACTGTTACGAACATATTTGTGACATTTTTTTGATTTAAATGAGACCAAACATGATAGGTTCTGTTATCAAATGTTCCACTGATTCGTTCGAATAATCAAGGTTTTACTGTATCGAGAATTAAACAAGTAAATAAGATTCAAATTGTGTCATGTTTAGTGCCAGTTCAACCAGAAAAATGGCCAATTACTGTAGGCATACCAATTACTGTGCCCATATTATAATTATACTTATTTTTAAGGCATAATGGATATTAAAAAAGAGATATATAGCATATATATTAACTGATTTTAATGAGAAAAAATTAATATCTCTTTTTTAATATTCAATATCTTTTAAAAATAAGTGTAATTAATATAAGCACAGTAATTGGTACCTCCACAGTAAATGGGTCCCGCACCCCAGTATTTGTACACGATATAAGCAACATTTCAGCCCTGAAGTTTTCACATATATCGAGACATTATGCTAGTGTCTGTCGTAAATTTTTTGTGGAGAAACCAACCAATCAGAAGAGCAGCGACGATGAAGGTGGGTGCCGGACAGTACATGTCCAGAAGTTGAGCTATTACAATGTTCCCAATAATACCACCAAGACGTGCCGCGACCATGGAAATGGCAATTCCTGTTGCACGTAGATGGGTAGGGAAAACCTCGGTTATTAAACAGTCCAGTGCTGCATTTCCGCAGCTTATCACACCGCTGAAGAAGGCTGACACGATCAGGTTCTGGTGCTTGTTGTACACGAAGTACAATCCAATCGAGCACAATCCTGACGAAAATGTACTAAACACTGCAGAAAATATATAATCATCAGTTTCTCTGTTCTTCATTCTTTCCAACTTCATTTTTCTCTCTTTATTTACACTAGTTCAGTGCACATGAAACCGCCGTTATAAATGAGAAAATTCACACGAAAACAATTTTTACTTTATTAATATCGAATACTTGTAAAAGGATTAGTTTCTGCACATTCTTAAATAATTATAGTAACATGTTAGTCATCAGTGCGTTTGTAGCAAACAGTAATGTTCGTTGACAAGGTAAATTTCCTGAGAGTTTTTGCTAATATAGCAGCATTGTTTTTGAGCTAGTCTCCTTGAAAATGTTTACTCAAACTTCAGAAATTTGTGGAAAATTAAATGAACATGGTAAACAAATTAAAATTTCATAGAGGAACAAAATTAATTTTCTAATCTCGTCAGCCAGTTTTTACTTTCTCGGGAACCCTTTTTCTATAGTTTGCATATCATCTTTACTGTCGTGAAATGAAACACAAAAATTTGCAAGTCAATAAAAAAAAGGAACTACGGATGTAGGAAAATGATAAATGCGGAGAAAAATTTTTAAAAATTTTAGAAGATAATATAAATATTTTATAATACAGGGTGACCGGTAACTAGCGATACCTATGATTCTACATAGAATCCAAAATGTACAATAAAATTTGTTTATACGATGCTTTGTCTACGAAAAAATCAAGTTTTAAAATTTGTCAAACACGCGCGCGGTATTGATTACTAATCGTCTGACGCGTCTGTTCATGACCTACTTGTTCTAGTTAGTACAGACGCTAAGGTCGCGAATTTAACGAGTTTTCGAAGTCGATTTTCTCGAAAACAAAGCCTCGTATGAAAAATTTAATCCTACATTTTGGACTTATTTTTTTATGTACCGATTATTTGTACCTATAGAAGTTTTAGCTTCTTTTAAAAAATGATCTTTGTGGTGTTCCTTCAGGAAACTTATACATGATTTTGCATGAATTACACACTGCTTGTACATTCATTTCATAACTTCCATTGTTACGAAACGTTAAAAATTTGTGAACTGCAATCCCATGTGCACCAATTCTACAAAATTGTGCATTGCCGTTCAACGTCAAATCAATCTTAACACTGGTTGGTATCGCTGGGTCTCTGACGACCATTAGATTATTGATTTTGTGATTGAAGGTCAATTAGAATATATGCTGCACGTTTTTGGCATAAAATGTAGCTTTGATATAAACGTATTTTGTTTCAAATCCTGAGCAATACATTTTGTGGTATGACGAGTGTACTCGAAAACTAAAATATATTTGTAAACTTCAAGATGTTTGAAATATTCCATATTACGTAATTTCATATTATGACAGCCACACATACTCTCTGTGTGACGAGTATGCTCGTCATTGCTTAATTTTTGCGACGCGATGTAGGTACACATTTTTCGAATAGGTCGCAATAGTTAACTGGTTAATATAACAAATAAGATGAGAATTGATTACCCACCAAGGAAAAATTTTCGGCCGAGACGGTCCATTCCCAAAACAGCGACGATATTTGCGGGAATAGCGGAGGCTACAGTGATCAACGATTCCATGAAAACGGAGGCACCGATTTTATCTGAACAGAGGTTCTCGATTTTATGGGAACCTTTTTGAACCACATATTCGGTCACTTGGCATATCGATGCGACCTCGCCCGGATGATCACGATGGAATTCGTCGAAACGATTGAACAGCTCCGGGAACCACATCATTAAACCATAATAACCGATGTGAAAGGTGAAGTTGATGATGATCGAGATTATGGTGAAACGAAGAATCGGCGAGACGAATAGTTGTCTGCTGTTCTCTACGATGTCACCGAGCATTGTTTTACATTTATTCTTCTCGACACCAACCTTCGCCGGTTCTGGCTCTTGGAAGTCATCGAGGATTAATTCTTTTACCTGCCGAAGTAATTTAAAAATAAGAACACTGATAGTATCTATAACAATTGGGGGAGTTCCCTTAACATTTTGCACGCCGGAATTTTGTAAACACCTTTTAATTATCGCCTCAGCGGCGACAAAGAAGTATTAGGACCTTGAATAAGTTCCCGCTGTTTCTTTAAAGATGTTAGGAGCAGTACCCCGTTCGTCAATTTCGAATGGTAACACACATGCAAGGAAGTAGTGTATCTAAACTTAAATTTCAGTGTATGGTAGTTCACTTTAGTCTAAACAAAGTAATTTTTTCTTAGTTCTGAAAATGTCCACTTTCGTGCCAAATGAAGTGTATTTGCGGGGAATTTTATTGCACTACTTTATTCAAAAGAAATCTGCAGCTGAAGCACATAGAATTCTTGTTGAGACTTATGGTGACAATGCTTTGTCGGATACGACATGCAGAGACTGGTTTCGACGCTTCAAAAATAATGATTTGAAACTTGAGGGTAAAGAACGTTCTGGCGCACCGAAAAAATTTGAAGACGAAAAGTTGGAGGAATTACTCGATCAAGACCGATGTCAGACGCTAGCAGAACTTGGAGAAACATGACAAGTAGATGAGTCAACGGTTTCAAAACGTTTAAAAGTTTTAGGAATGATCCAGAAGCAAGGACATTGGATACCGTATGAATTGAAGCCGAGAGACGTCGAACGGCGTTTTCTCACGTGTGAACTACTGCTTCAACGGCAGAAAAGAAAAGGTTTTTTGCACCGCATCGTGACTGGCGATGAAAAGTGGATACACTACGATAATCCAAAGCGTAGAAAATCGTGGGGTAAGCCCGGCCATGCATCAACATCGTCTGCAAAACCAAATATCCATGGTTCGAAGCTTCTTCTCTGTATTTGGTGGGATCAGGAGGGTGTAATTTATTATGAGCTGCTCCAACCGAATGAGACTATCACGGGTGAGCGCTATCGACTTCAATTGATGCGTTTAAGTCGAGCCTTAAAAGAAAAACGGCCGCTATACGAGCAGAGACACGGCAAAGTGATTTTGCTACATGACAACGCTCGGCCTCGTGTTGCAAAACCAGTGAAAACCTATCTGGAAACGCTTCAATGGGAAGTTCTACCCCACCCGCTGTATTCACCTGACATAGCCCCTTCTGATTTTCACCTATTCCGTTCGATGGCACATGGCCTAGCTGACCAGCGCTTTCATTCTTATGAAGAAGCTAAAAAATGGATCGATTCTTGGATAGCCTCAAAAGACATGTCGTTTTTCCGACGCGGAATTCATACACTGGCAGAAAGATGGGAGGAAGTGGTCGCTAGTGATGGGCAATACTTTGAATGAAATGTTTTTGCTCCTTATAATTTAAATAAAGCTTTTGTTTTGTAACAGAAACAGCGAGAACTTATTCAAGGTCCTAATACAAAGGGTTAACAGGGCCGGACAGTTGCTATATCTTTAACATTTAGAACTTCACCGAGCAGCTGTATCGTGTGATTGGTAGAGGAATAAAAATAAACAATAGTCTTTTTTCGATATGAGACGACGAATTGTTTTGCAACAAAAAATCTCTATCCCCTTCTCTTCTTTTGAAGTTGTCCGCTCGACGCCGCTTAATGTTAGAACGAGAGGGTGTCACAGCTATTTTTTTCCAACGAAAGATATCCCTGCACGATCGACCACTGTGTGGTCTGCCAAACTTGATTGAATCCATAAACTCTTGACACAGTCAAGAACAATGTCAAGCAGAATAGGTACCCTTATCCACAATTCGGCCAAAGCCGTCTTATATCGAAAGAAACCTGTAATCACGTTTTGTTACGTTCCTGTCGCGTGTGAACAGCTAAGGGAATCTGCTGATTGTCGCGGCTTACAAGAATTCGGTGATATCTTCTGATAAGTATTTTGTTTTAATTATCTTTCTACATATTGCGCAAGGAGTGATTTTAATGTCCAGATCTAGGAGAACTCCTCCTAAATTTATCATCCCGTACACTTATGTGTATAAACTTACCGTGTAACTTTCACGCGGTTTGCCAGTGTTAATGGCATATATCCCGCGGAAGATCTCGAGCGCTTCCTCGTATCTTCCGCAGGATAAGAGGTATTTAGGGGATTCAGGGAGCAGCAGGAGCAGCCCCGCGACGATAAACGACGGAGCAGCGCAGATCAGCAGGAAGATTCGCCAGGAGTTATATGTGAACGTCGAACTCACAATGCCGATTTCGTTAGGGATGATCAACCATGCTAAGCCTGAAGAAAAACGGTACGATTTTGTTTACGTGTAACCTACACAAGAAACGTATTGTATTATAAATATTGTCGAATACAATAAAACTTCTCATAATTTGTCAGCGTTTTTACAAGGCGATAGCGTGAAGATTATTACCATTTACTTAATTTGTGATAAAGAAAACAGAAAAGAAAGAAAAAATGCTGTGAAGAGAGTACAAAGTACAACACACACAAAAGTAATAAAGTTAATGAAGAGCTAAAGCGGTTAGATGAACTCTCTGTTTATTATTATAAGTATTACAGTTTCTACTGGTGCAACATTATAGTACATGGTATTGGTTAAGTGTTACATCAACGTTACATCATAAAAACAACTTATTGAACAGTACAAAAATAGAAAAGGTAAAGTTTATCACAACTAGACTACGGATTTTTATGCAAAATAAAAATTATTTGTATTAATTTCAACCTACAGGAGCTACATTGAGATTCGTTTCTTTTATTAATAATCGTAATAAGCTGGAAATAAAACAGTATTTTTAAATTCATTAAATTTTTTTTTGTTTTGCATTTGTTCTACTAATTTTTGTTATAAATGAATAAAATCCGAAGTCTAATCATAACAAAGACTCTTGTAACATTCTCACACTTCGTAGATCCTAATAGATTTAGTAGATTGTAGATTGTGACTTAGTAGATCGTGGTAAAAATTTATTTTGAAATTTCTTAACAAACTCTGTTGTTTAGTTATTTTCAATATCTTCTTCTCATTGATTAACTAGGATTGATTCACAACTAAATCATAAAAATTAGAATATATTTATGTTTGCAACCGAACGAAGTTATGTTAGAACCCAATAAACACGACAGAATAGAACAAACGTAGCAATAACACACTGTATTTGCTACTTCAAATTATAAGCAAGTAAAAAGCAATACACAATTCATAATTTGGTTGTTACTTTGATATTGGTGGTAATAATTAAAATACTATTGTATTTTCCTGGTTTCCAGGTTAGTATCGATGAATCAATTTAGATTTATAAAGTACTATAAGTAATTTGTCTTTGACAGCATATTTTTACATTGTTTTTGCAATTCAAGTTTCTCATCACGTTTATACGTTTTTGCAATTAGTCTGTATAAATTGTAGAGATGGATACTATCGATTTTAAAGTGAAAATGTCATCAATTTAAAATTTGTTTGCAAAATATTTGAAACAACAAATATTGTTATATTAATATAAGTAAACTTACCAGCGACAAAGAGGTTCCCAAGTGTCCAGAACGCAGCCATAAAAGACAACATCGAGCCTCGCTTAGACTTCGGCTGGAACTCTGCAAAGTATGACCAGATGACAGGTCCACTGCCTCCGAGGCTGAAACGACAGAAACATTATATTTAAACTCTACATTTTGAATTGATTGACACGCTGACTGCCAAATCACAATCCTCAAAAATCCCAAATCTTGAAAGTAATTTAGGCAAACTGAAACTGGATAGTTAAAATTGATTAACCCTTATGTCAATAACCGGATACCTGTCATTGACATATAAAAAGTTTCTTTTTGTTGATAAATAGGAAAATTATTGTACATTTTTATGTTCTTACCGGGCCGTTGCCAGGCACTGAAATCTTCAAATCTATGATTTTTTCGGTTACTTTGCATTTGTGAAGGACATTTCACGAAACAAATTATGTTTATGATTAATTCTAGGTTTGCAAAAACGAGACTGCTCATTAGTCATAAAAGATTATCTATATAAATGCATGTTTTTATGTTACGTTTATTTTGAAATAAAATCAAATTGGAAAACATGAACAATGAACATTATAGGAAACAAAATCAGTATTACAGTTCTTTTAAGCCAGTCTTTAAAAATTCTGCTGACATTCGATAACGCTGTGCAATATCAAAACAATTGTTTGAAATTCAGAAAAAGCTTTCAAATTGTGTTACAAGTATTTTTTTGAAAGCATAATGAATGACTGATAAATTTTTTCTTTGAGTTAGTTGTCGACGAAATTAGTAAACACAGCTTCCAACGGCTTCTGGATCTAATCTGGATCTAAACTTATGCATTTATGACAAAAATGAGTACGCACAATTGAAAGCAGTGAACACATTCAAAAAATGTAAGGACATCATTGCATTAGTTTCAGCTTAATAAGACAATTAGAAGAAGAGCAAAATTTTGATTTGGCTTCTGTGACCTGCAATCAATGGGAATATTTTTTATTTCGCATAAAGCTCTATTCTCTTTTCTTATCTACTGAGATATGATTTCGCTGAGCTCGAGGCACTAATAATGGTAAGGGAAAAGTGGGGATATGGGTAGTACAAATTTTAAGTATTATAGTTGTAGTCTTCAACCGAGCACTACTGTAATTGCGCGCAAATCTTCAAATGGGATACTGTGTATAAACAATGTACAAACAATTGTGTATACTTACGCAGCACCGTTGAGAAAACGGAAGAGCATGAAGAGTTCATAAGACTGGCTGAAGCTGGAGGCCACGATGCAAAGGGCGTTCGTGAACGAGATGGCGATGAGAACCTTCCGACGGCCCAGGGCGTCCGCGACGGAGCCCCAGGCGTACGCGCCGGCCATCATGCCGATGAAGATGATCGAATTTAGCCATCCCTTGGCTTGCGTGTCGAGTTTTAGGTCACATTGTGCACTCGGCAGTATGAAGGACATGGAGATCACGTCCATCTCCTCGCTGGTGCTGACGAAGCCGCATACCGTGAGGAGGAAGTAGTGAAACTTGCCATAGTCTAAACAAACGGGAAGTGAAATCAATTTAACCGATAACGGCGTCTACTTCATTTCGAATATACAGGGTAACTCAGCTATAGTGTGCCACCTAAATTACGTTACTACTTGGTATACGACAAAATGGTTGAAACGAAAGTTGCATGGTTTCAAAATAAACAGAATAATTATTTTCGTTCTGTTTTGCTCTCTTCAATCATTCTAATGGAGGACATTGTGAGAATTACTTGCATTGACAATCATTTATTGAGAACATCTCGGTAACTATTAGTTCTTCACCCCAGATACCTTCCTGGATTTTTTAAAATCCTATTCATAGTCCTTTTTATTCTTTACAATAAAGAACTTCAAGGTGACTTTTATATTTTGATAAAAAAGAAAAATTATTGTTATATGTACCAAACGGCTTCAGTTTTTCTGCCAAGCTAGATGTGTAAATGAAAATTTTCGAAAAATTGTGTTCAGTCTGAATTACGAAAAAAAAAAATATAGTAGAACTTTTCACAACTTTTTTATTTGAACTCGTAACGAAAATTTGAAGAATGTGGTTCGTATACATTACATGCTGAAAATTTCAGTGAAATCCTTCAATTAGCTCACAAGTTAGAAACGATTGAAAATCGAGAAAATCATTGAACGATAGAATAAAATGGCAAACAATGACTGAAAATCGTGAAAAAACTGTAATTTTTACAATTTTTAATCGTATACAACACATAAACTATTTAGTCAATTTCGATAAAATTTTCAGTATGTGCATAATTCGTATTAATCTACAAATAACATTTTTTAAATTATCGTTACAATCCCAAATAAGGAAGTAATAATATTCATGGGCTACATAATTTTCTTTGAATTAAATTGTTTTAATATTTCATGGAGACGTTGCGCGTTGCATTTAACCCTCAGACTCCTGCAAGTTCTAGGCCTATGCCGGAGTCATTTCTGACCCACGCCCATATTTCGCTACAGTGTTCTTTCGATACAAGGCGACGACTCAGAACCGGCTTTCGTCGTATTTTGAATGAAGAAAAAGAAGAAGAAGAAGAAGAAGAAGAAGAAGAAGAGGGGATAGAATTTTCTTATTTCGAAATAGGAAGTGTCCTTTATAACGGAATAAAGTTGTACACATTGACGGTCGCTCGAGTTGATACGGAGTTGATAGCATACGGAGGGTTAACAAAACATTTTAACAGTGAAGGTAGACAGCGAGACGAATGGTTTCAGCGAATGTGTTCCCTAGTTCGACAATTTTCATAAATCGCTTCCACTGCATTTTCTTACAGCGTAATATCTTCAAACCATATTCTCAAAGCATTACAGTGAAATACGAATATTCGGTGGTTAATTCGAAAGAAGTGGTGCAACGAAGTATAAAACGGAGTGTTAGGTACTCATGGTAAAGGCTCATCATTATATCATAATACCACATGGTGCCCTTCTGTTACAGGGACCTCTCCAGATGTGTTATACAGGGTGGCCCACGTAAGTAAGGCTACTTTAACGACTTATTGTTAATTTTCAAATAGAAGATACCTAAAAAAGTAAATTGTTACTGGTTGAAAACTTTCTGAATTTGTCCATGAAGCTTTAGCATTTTCTATCAACTTAAAAGGAGGACTTGGAGAGCACGCATACCAGTTGAAGACATTCAATTAGAAGAAATTGTTGGTAGTTTGTTTTGCATAAAATTACACAATATCATTATATATAGAAATTTATAATTGCATTCGCTTAAAGCGACTTACCAGTAAGTTCAATAGCTTTCTCGAAATCTGCTTTAGCGTAGGATCCTTTCTCGGGATCAAGGGTTTTGCCCTTTGTTCCAATACCTGCGCGAAAAGGAAATCATCCGTTTGTTAGCTTCGACGAGCAGAGAAGATCGTTCAATTAATTGCTACTTACGGGCAAGTTCGAGATCCTTGGAGCTACAGCCGTTTAGCCGCTCGTCTTTTACATCACACTCTGAAATGGAAAAGTTCAAACAACTATAGTGTCTTTACGCCTTCGGTCCATCTCGTTCGCATTAACACCCGAACCTATTACGGGCTCGCTAACTGTAACTCATCGCTTCGCGTTTAAGGAGTGACAAATATCGACGGAACCTATTAACCTTCTCCGGCGAATTACAAAGTTTAGTTAACCATAACGGACGTTTCTCGGATCGTAGCACGCAGAATGAGCGATTCCAAATTCGATTGAGTCGAAAGCAGTCTTTTGCATTTCTGAGAAGTTCGTCAACCGATGGCTCGTGTTTCATCGAGATATATTCATACAACTTTTATTGTAATATGAGCTTCAATGAAGAGGTTCATTAAAAAATTTCCGATGAAAACATTTTTACAATTTCAGTAATTGTAAAAGAAACAAATTAGGAATCAGTCATTTTGACTGCTCCGGTCGTTCTAGTGTTAACAGTATGGGTACATTTTATTTGAAATAAGATAACAAATAATCATTTGAAATAATGAATTATTTCAAGTACTTTATCACTTTTATTTGATAAATAACATAAAAAAGTATTTAAAAAGTGTTTTAATGAATGATTTCTAAATAATTTTTGTATTTTAAATACTTTACTGAAATAAAATAACAAATAATTTTACGTAAAACATTGAACTAAATTAATTGAGAATCAATGGGAATGTTTTCATAGATTTGTGTGCATGACACATGATACGTACGTATAGAAATCTACATTTCGGACGCAGGTAACATGATAGAATTAGAAAGTATTTGAGATTTTATTTGAAACAGTATTTAATATATTTCAAATAACGAAATAACCTGTAGAAAAATGTTTTTCTGCTCAAATCAACTAGCATACGATTATTTCAAATAGCATGTAGCCAAATAAAATAATATATTATATCTTAACTATTATTTTTCAAATAATTTGAACGACGCCGAAGTCTGTTTGCTAGCACTATAAACCTTTACCTTCTCGAGTATGTATGTATGAAAATATTCGTTGAACAGAAAACAAGTACGAGGAAACTAAAATTATATTTGTAACTTAATTTACTGCTACATCAAGAAATATTGGAAGAAGTATTATTCAGAAACAGTAATAAGCTTTCGAATGAGAAGAAACGAATGAGAATTTTGCAGACAACATTTCTTCTATTTTTATTTTGTACGAAAAATATTCATTGAATTTATTTCTTCGAAGTGTACACGAAGCATAATCGTTTATTTCCATTTTTTATTTAACTCAAAGCTTTTACTTATTAAAAACATGAAACTATGGATAAAACACGATTCGTTGAGATGTACTACTTCATAGGGGTATACGAGGGTTAATGAAGAAATAATCTTCGTGAAGCTTAACGAAGAAAAGAGTCAACTTAGATTCAGTTTTGTACTCAACCAGTTTCTTTCAATCTCCAGCAGGCATTAACATAAATGAAAGTAAATTTTATTCTTTCTTCGAATCCTTTTAATAATCTCGATATACAGTGTTTACTCTATATGTATACATCCCAAATGACTAGCCGATAAAAGTCCCAGAACTATCTATTTACATATGTCCCTGTCTAGACCCGTGTTTTGGACATATATCGAGTAAACACTGTGATTATCAATGATTCCAGTGTACACAGCAATCTTTTGTAAGTGACGAGTAATAACAGATATTTTTCATTGAGTAGCAATTAAATTGTGATTATGGTTTCTTATTTTATATTTTGCACTTGCAGTTCAAATCAAAGTAAAAGATGCTGTAATCCTAATGAACGGGAAACTAAAGAGATTAGACGAATTGAAGAGTATTAATATATTTCTTTCTGCCTGCTAAAGTAGACTGCTGATCTTTATACAAAATAAAAATTTTCCAAATCAATTGTGAGAAGCAGAGGTTAGATGAAAACGTATTTCTGTTAATAATTTTACTAAGTTGAGAGTAATGTAACGAGACTAGTCCTTCTAATGTCTTTACAGTTTTGTGTTTGATCACTCAATTTTTGTAATGAATGCATAAAATCTTGAATTTAGTTATTGAACAGAGAAAGAAAGAAATTTACAAGTAGCTCCTATTTCTAGTAATTGACGCAGACAATTTTTCTTGTCTGCATCTATATGTAATAAATATTGCTAATAGTGTAACTAGTGCAATAAGTACAGAGTAATAGTGTAACAGTGCAATTAGGTACAGTAGGACTTCGATTATCCGAACCTCTGATGTCCCACACGCTTCCAATAGGCCATCCATATTCAATACTAACTATTATATAAATTAATAAAACTTGAATCCAGCATTATAAAAGGGCACTAAAAATGACTATTTTACATTACCTTATAAAAAGAACAAAAATGTATTTATCCAAAATTTGCAGACATTCCTTTCATAATATGAGACCGAAAGAAACACAGTTGAATAATTTCTCATGAATGGATCTTTACAACAATTGTAAATTAAAAATATTCGAACCCGTCATTTCGACGGGTAAACCTAGTGTTAATATTTGAACAATCATGTGACTCTGTTTAGTATACTAGAGGCTCTACTATCATTGAAAAAAAGTGTAACTTATATTCGGCATGGACGAATCGTGCGTTAGCCTGTTGAAAGCATTATGTTCGTGTTCGTTTGAATAAAAACTTCGAAATACGTACTATGATTGTGCTTAGAGCCAGGTTCACTCTCTACCATTCTACGATATCGACGCAGTTGGGTGAATCTGGCGTGGTGATAGGGTCAGCTAAGAAACCTTCGTTCTCGATGATGGGCTTCGATCGATATTAAATTGATCTCGTTCTCGCGGTTTGTTGGATCTCGGCGAATTCTTCCTGCTGAATCTGGGCTGATCTGTTGCTGCTCGTCGGCGGGGCTAGGTTCTGCGCTCACTTGCGAGCTGTAACACGACGCAAAATCAGATCTGTCGTTACATAAGTGAAAAAGTGACGCTTATGCCAGCGGATATTCATGGTCGGACGGGTTGCAAAATTTTTCTGGAGACATTAACACGCCGCGCGAGTGCTCGCAGCCGCGTACTCTTTTCAACCCTTTTGCACTCCGAATCCTTTTTCGATTTTGAACATTTTATCGCAGTCCCTTCGAAACTACAACAGTTGAAAATTTCCCGAAAAATTGTTTAAAAGCAACTGCAGTTTCCTCCATGATTCCAACAAATTTTATAAATATCACAATGCAACATCTTATTTTACATCTTTTACATACAGCTCTTTTACATTACAAAGGACAGTTCATTGATTAGTACTAATTTTAAACAATTTCTTTCACTAATTGCAAATGGATATATATTAGATTGTTGCATACGAGACGTCTGATTTCTAACGGTAACTTTGAACAAATATACTTATTGTAGGTGAATTTGAATCTACGCTCTTCGTGTACAGGGTGGTCCAATTGTTTCAGGTTATAACTCCGACACCAGTGCAGCTGCAGAAAAATGTCGAAGGACAAAGATGGTGATGATGATGGTGGTTCAAAGAGTACTACATTCGTTGAGCAATGTTTTTTTTTAGAGGTGTAATAGTGCACGTGCATTCCATAATTGCATTTTTTTTTAACGGAAATACGTATTTTTCTAGCATTGTTGGATTTTCTTCGCTATTCTACGTAAAAAATTATTTGGGGAACAATGGTGAAACAATTATTAGTTATTGAGATATTTTTAAAAAATTACTATTGCAAAATTCAATCGTTCTCTTAACAAATTATGATACAGTTTTTTCAATATCAAACTGATTTTATTTATGTTATATTTTCAATATATTTCACGCGCCAAGAAATCATTTTCGATGGCTTCATCAACAGCACTCTCTCTATATATAAACTCCATCTAACTGAAAAATGAAAATATAACATAAATAAAGCCATAATGAGCTTTACCATCATTTTTTAAGAGAACAATCGAGTTTTGACCGATGGTTCCTCTTGTACTTTTTATCCTTGTGATGAATAGAATACGATGCAATGAAAACAAATTTTTGGCCTTTTGTCCTTGTAATTCAAGGTCAAAGTTAATTTTGTATCATTTATATACACCCTGTACACATTTCAGACCGCTTTACAATTGTTTTCATAACTGAGTTAAGGTGATTTCTGGTTATTGTTGCATATTGCAGACCTCTTCTGTATCCTCTACAGAATTTGTGAGAACCTAAAAAATTGTCTTAGTCTGTTTTTGTTATGACAACGAACATTAATGTTGACAATTAGGAAATTGTCATAAAGTGTTTCAGCATCTTCTTCAATAAAGATATTTTCTTAAAATATTTCGACAATTGTTCGCAAAAGTTTTGTTACGTGGTATGACGAGAGAAGTTCAGCTATGCAATAATATGCATTTCCTTTAAAACAAATAATATTGAATGCGCGTGCGCCATATAGGTGCACGATATAGGACCGTTTGAATCATTCATCTTTCTCCGTTGACATTTTTCTGTATTTACACTGGCGACGGAGCTATAATCTGAAACAATTGCGTGAACCACCATGTACAAAAGCCTGTAGATTGCTATAGTATTTCTTGGTGAAGACGCTTCATAACATTTGCATTCTGAAATCGTAGATTTCTTATGCAACAATCTGATACACAGATGTATGTTGCTGATCTATGCGATTATAAGTGAAAAGAAAATTTATATATTATAAAATAGCGTATTTATAAACTAGCTATATAAAAACGTCGAGTCACACTCGATGTAAGAGTGCGAACGTTTAAGTTTAGCGCCAAGTATATGCGAAGAGGACATCTTGAATCCTGATACATGATTCAGTTCACTTTGCGTCAATGGAAAGAATGCTAGATAGCTTCTTTAGTTCCGTATTGTTAATTGACCAGTGTTTAAGCAAACTGAGAGTCTTTTGGCAATTGATGGTATCTTTGTTTATGGTTACGTTTACTATTATTTTGTCTTGTTAAGATTTGTATGCTTACGTATTTATGTATTTATGCTTATGTATTTATGTAAAATTTCGGACGATTCGGTGGTGAATTAAAATATTTTAAGTTAGACGTTTTTTAACCAATCAGTATAATCAATATAATCATCTTACTAGATTTTCGAAGCATTTCCAACGCTAAATACTTCCGGAACACTGTAAACTCATTTAATACAATTTTCAATACATTTCAGCTTTGCAATTTCGCATTTTGTGCTATGCACTGCATTCACATTTGCTGAAATGTAGTTACATTTGTAATAGTTCGAACAATCGATCGCGAATAGACATTGATCTTTGCTCGCGGAAGATCAAGACGGGATCCACGTTTATTTACTTTTACATCGAAACGCATGATCCTACGGCGGGCGGGCGAGATCACGTGCCAGAAATCAATATCGAGGGGTTAAGCAGGGCTAATTTGTAATTGCACTGATAATGGACGTGGGCCGTAACGATTTGAAAGACAACGATTTGGTGGTTTCCCAACGATGGAGATAACAATGGAGTCTGTTTACAAAGCCACTGCAGAGAGGGACGTGATTCGCATTGCAGAGAATTTAATCGTCCCCCAAGAGATAATAAGCGTGTTATTGGAACACTATGCCATGGAGAGAGTTAAGTCGTAGATACACGTTTTGAAACAGAAATCAAATTTCTTTGCGTTAGTATCGAAAGGTATTACGAATCAGAGATCGAAAGAGTTATGGAACAATTTAGTAGGTTCTTTTTGAAACATAGATCGTTTATGTTTTGAACATTTTTCCATTGTACTATACAGTAATGAGAATAACTGATTACACGCTATTTGGAACAGCATAACTTTTTTCAAATTATACCAAATGACTTGAGTGTTCTTGAGAAGTTAGGATTAGTTTATTACACGGAGTGTAAAACATTTTTGAAAGAAATTTAAATTGGTCGGAATCGCGAAAGAAATAGTAAAAGTTGGTATTTTCAGCTTTTTTGTCTGAGCCTGTATTGAAAATTTAAAAAACATGTACGATTTACTCGAATAAATTATACCCATGCTGAAAATTTCACCGATATTGGTTAATTTGTACACGAGTTGTAAACATTTCGATGTTTAATAATTCGAATTCATAGAAAATCGAACTGAAGATTATGTATGTACTGATTAAAAGCGACGAAATTTTTCGGTGAACCTTATTAGGTAATCATTACTTATAAATTATTATTAGGTAGTAATTGTTATTAGATTGCGGATTTTATGCATTTATGACAAAATTGTATCAAAACAGTGAGAATATCAGGCGATTTGAAGAACATGATTATATTAATTGCAACTTATTAATATTATTAAAGGAAAAACAATTGAAAAAATACAGAATCTCTCAATAATTATTTGTTTTTTAGCTTAAGTACCCTTATAGTCTCTTAATTCAGGATATCTCATATGTTACAACTACATTGCCGAATTCATGCAGTTATGTCAAAAACATGTACCTGCAATTTAAAACAGTAAAAACGTTAGAAGAATTAAAGCGTGCTGTAATACCATTTTCAACCTATTAAACTAATGAAAATTTTCACTTTTCATATAAATACGCAGACTAGTTATGATCAAGTGTAAATCATATGGTCGTTAATGACCTCACTGTTAATGCGACCACACTAAAATAAACTGAAAATAAAAAAAAAACAAGAAGAAAAAAAAAGAAAATTTACCATTTACAATACAGAATCACAAGGTGTCCTTTATACCTCAATAAAAAAGCAGAAGAGACAAAAACTAATTATTGCATTGTATGCTACTCTTACAACTTTTGTTTCAACCATTTTTTTTTCATATACCAATTGATGTAATTTATGTGGCAAACTGTAACTGAATCAACCTGTATACTA
Source organism: Halictus ligatus (assembly GCA_028454255.1). NCBI lineage: Eukaryota > Metazoa > Arthropoda > Insecta > Hymenoptera > Halictidae > Halictus > Halictus ligatus. The sequence goes on along the minus strand of CM052146.1, from coordinate 868,204 downwards.
TCGACAATAACTGAAACTAATCATGGAGTTAACTGTGAGACATTCTCGAGATAGACTGAACCAAGCGAAGGAAGGACACGCATATCTCACGCTTAGTGAATCAGAATATATTCTGTAATTACACGTTGCTCCTTGCTTCGCCAAGGCATTGCGGCAACTAATACTTTTTCGGAAACAGCAGCCACCCTTGGCCGTTCTTGAGACCGGGATGCTGACCAATACGTCCGTGGCATTTTTATACGCCATGTTTGTTTCGAATCGAAAGGTGCAGCTAATTTGTACGCCTGTCCAGTGAGTGAATTGTTTTTTACTTATAGGAAATCACGAACTTTCGTGTTAACTCCTTGGCGTATAAATACGTCTCGGATAGGTCATGGTGTTGTTTATAATCAGATCTTTACGAAAAATAAAAGTTGTCTGCATTAATTCTAAGAAACAGAAGCTAAACAAAATTGTCATTCTTTCTTTAACGGTTTTAACAAAATGAAAATAATACATCGTTATTCTACATTTCTTTTAATCCTGGTATTTTGGTACTCTATATATCATATGTCCCAAAAGTCTAACAGATAAAAGTCTCAAAACTATCCCCACTAAAAATGCCCAAATGCCCAAAATCCGTCTATTCATGAGATTGCACACATTGAAGTGAAATATCGTCATATCGTTTAATAACAGCAAACGTCACCAGTAACACGCAGTGTACATATAGTCTATTATCATCCCAGAAACATATTTCTTTCGAATTTATAAGAAAGTTCATTATTAAACATACACCAATGATAACCTAAATAATATAGTTGCTACTTTGTAATATAGTTTGTATAACTATATTGCTCATATCAAATTTCATTTAACAAGTTGAGTAACACACCGGTGCTTATAAAGATCACACAAAATCGAAACAACTTATTTAATAATATAAGAATAGAAAAGACAAGTTTTATTATAAAACTGATTTTTGTAACATTCTCACACTTTATAGATCTTAATAAATTTTGGTGTAGCCAATAGATTGTAATGAAAACTAATTTTCAAGTTTGGTAAAAGAAATTGTGCCTGTTATACATGTATGACCGACGTTGCGCTCATGTTAACACTCGACTTGTTAATTTATATGTCAAGGGGTTAATTTCAGATCGATATTGACAGCTTTGTGTGTGTGTTCTTGTTTTCCAGGCTTCGATATTAGTCATAGAAAATGAAGAAAACTGAAACTTGTATTTTTTTTATATTTCCCGATATAATAACTAGCGTTTATTACTAAAATGATAATTTATTTGGTTATTTATTGGTCGCGAAATTGCTTTTTTTTTCACTGAAATTGAAAATCGCCTTCCGGTTCTACCTATAGACTTTAGAGGCTAAAGCGTGTTTTTATTTGCGTATGTACTATCGCAAATAAATATTTATATAGCGTTTAAGTTGAAGGGTATGCAATCTTATTAATTGAGATTTTTTGAGAATTAGTCTCCAGTCTGCTGTAATGTAACCAGATAATTTCTTTGTTTCATAAAATCCGCAGTCTAACGACGAAACGCTGGTTTCAAGACTGCAGGTTTTTATGCAAATTATCATTTTTATTAACACTAACCGCACCGAGCACATGTGACTGGTATACATTGTTTTATAAAAAATTTAATTTAAACTTTACAGGTCTATTATGCATAATAAATATACATGTATACCATTTAAAGATACAAACCTAATAATCATTCAAGTCCTACCTTCAGTTTCTATCTGTAAATCCAACTTTACTTTTAAATGAAGTTTATTTCAACAAACGAGGAAAGTGGACAACCAAGAAATTCAATATTTACCATACTATAATCGAAAAACTAGTCATTTTTTGACAGAATATGACGATTACTAAGTTAATCAGTAAGTTTTACGGAGAGAAAATTATGTTTGTTTAAAGTTACTGTTATGAATCGGACGTTTCATATGCAACGACCTAATAATTTACATAATTATAAAATAAAATATGTGGATTAGTGTTAACTATTTTATAAAAATCTGAAGAAGGTAAAAGTTTTTTGTAACGATTAAGATTCCTCGTAATAAACGTGGCATAATAACGCAACCATGTTTCGTTAATATGCTCCTCTTCTTGTATTTTACAATTTTGCACGCGCCATAGATGCATACAGATTCGCGGGATACTGATTGCCTCTAATGAAAGAGCGATTGAGCGATACAAACGATGAGGTTATTCTTTGGTTAACAACACTATGATGGCCGTTTTCAAGATAAATCTACGATAATCTCAATCTCATTAATGCAACCAAGGTATCGTTGATGAGTATGGGACGATGCACTCTTTGCATCATTCATTGTTCGGTCGAATTTTTCAAGTTACACCGAAGCATTAGGTCCGAAATATTACTGCAAACTGTTGTAAGCACAATATGAATACGGAATGAAAAATTTTTTGTAGCACAGTGGGTAATCAAATTATTACGAACAGATAGAAAAATTGCATAGAGATAACTATCTTTAAAGAAGTCTGTCTTTATCAATATTATTTTATTATAATAGTGTAAAATATTACAGTATAATTGTAAATAAATTATTCATTATTAAATAAAATAAAATAGAACTTTTTTTAAATCTACTTAATGGTTGTTTGCTAAAATCATATGTTATTCAAAATATAACAATATGTCCCATAATAAAAGAGGTGTTACTAAGTACAATTTTAATTTGTTTTGTTATCAAAGTTCAAATAAGTAGTAATTTCAAAGTGTTCATAATAATTTGATTTATTACATCAACATAAACTGTTTGGGAACTGTCCAAGCTATTTAAATGTACAGTCCTGTGTTTATACCCCTCGTGTACTATAATGAAGCAATAATAGAGTGTACTGGAACGGAAAAAATTTTGTTCCCGCATGAAATCACAAAGCCATGACCTTGAATTACAGATGACTGCACCCGTTTAACACACAAATAGAACACGTTACGATCGCTTTAATTATTACGTGTTCCCACAATTCTATTATGTTCGACGTAATGATCCGATGCACGTAACCGTCTGTGTTCGCCACTGTTTTTCTTCTTTCTGTGTTACCATCGATCGAATAAAATCCCATGACTTTTTAAGAAAGCATTGTCACGGATGAAATAACCGGAAGCCCGTGTCTAGTGATGAAGATGATCAGAAGATATCAGTATACAACAGATTCGGCACGAATCTAAAGTCAGTCAAAAGTAGTGCATAGTGGCATAAAATAAAATACTTATAAGTAGTGCAGTTTTTCCAATTCATTCTTTTCATCTAAAATCGAACCGTTTTTATCGTCGAGTTATCATAAGACATTAAAAACAAGTTTCAGATAATGGTGGTAAAAGGTGTTTCTGATAAAGTTGAATGTGTTTAAATACACGCATATATATATATATAAATATACACTTTAATATACGCAGCAGCTAGCTACTACGATTCGTTGATAAATAATATGAGCATACAATGTGTCTTGGCGTTAGAACAAAATTTATAAAAGAGATAAAATATTTCGAGATGAAATCCAAATATTTTTGATATTCTTCATATAAAAGTCTATTTTGAAATACTATTTTAAAAACTTATATAACCAAATAAAATATTTTATTTTCAAAGATGTATGCATACTTTAAAATAAATAGGATTATTCACTATTTATTATTTAAAATGCGATTTTACCCAGCTCTGTACTTGTATTTTAGTTTGTTTACGTACTTTTCACAATATTATTATATTAATGCACTTTTGTTTTATAAAGTGTAACAGAAAAATGATTTTATATAAGGTAGGTTCTCGAAATTTTAGAAAGGTTTTTATGCTAGAGTACAATCGAAATTTCGCATTTATAATAATGCCGTACATTCTAAAAAACATATTAATACTCTTGGAAGATAATCAAAAATAATATCTATACGTTTTTGTTATACATGCATACAATCGGCAGTCTATTGCTAAGTTTTGTACAGTGAATAATTAAGAATTAATGATTAAAAGGATATAATAAATTATTTACATTGAAAATAGACTGCATACTGAATGACCGTAATGGGCACATAAATAGTGTTAAAAATCGGACAATAAGACGATACAAGTATGGCTATAGAAATTAAATAAAAAACGTTTATTTAATTTTATCTTGTTCTACACATGCAGTAGTGTATTCATGTCTGCTTATACTCCTTGTATTTTTTATAATATTAATTTTTATAATGTACTTTTCCTCGTACATATATTTAAAAAAATGTGTAATAGAAAAATTATTTATGTAAGACGGCTTTCCAAAATATTAACAATTTTTCTGTCGAAATTTTATATTTATAACAATGTTATATAATTAAAAAACAAACAGGAAAAATTTCAATGGTTAAAGCACTATTAAAAAATATATGAAAACAGGAAATTAATTACTGTTCAGGAATAAGGTGTTGTGTTGTAGTGGTCCTAGGTGGTACATGATGTTCTTCAATAGATAATTTCAAATTAATAACTAAAAGAAATATAATATACTATTTTTTGATAGATGATATAATAGAAAGCAGGTGGGGTATTTGAAATAGTGTAGAAAAGAAAAAAAAATTAACAGTCGACCGTGACAGGACTCGAACCTGCAATCTTCGGATCCGAAGTCCGACGCCTTATCCGTTAGGCCACACGGTCGTTGAAGGGTAGTTTCCTGAAATTAGTATTTCTATAGTTCTAAATCTGTTGCCCCTGTAACGTTTTAATATTAAATTAACTCAATACGCAAAAGTTTCTGCAATTTATTTATAACAATACCTCATCAAAATTATATGTTACATAGATATTGTCATTTGAAAGAAATTAGGGCCACGTTATTCATTAGAATAAACATGTTTGGACCCAGTCGGCCAAACTTGCTTCGAGCAAATCTGGATTAATGTTTGTAATCATACTTTGCGAGCAAAAGCTGGTTATTTTGGTGTCAAAAACATGCGTGCCAGAAGGAGAGCAAATTGTTAGACAATTTTCATTATTATCATTGTAAAAATAGTATTAAAATGTTTGGAAATTCTTTTTTCGTACGCTAAGAGTAGCAACAAATATAACAAATTGTTTGTTCTAAGTAGTAAAATTCTGCATCTAAGCCTCTTCATTGTTTAAATTATAATTAAAGCAGTTGCTGCAATAAGGAAATAGAATAAAAATTTATAGTTAACTAATATTTGCATCAATAAACTTTTACACTGAATACGAAACTTCTATTTTTCGTACTGTTAAATAAATACAATTTAAATATTTAAGTCGATTTCTTTTTACATTTACTTAATAAAAATCAAATAAAAACAATTTATTCAATAAATTCAAAACTTGGAAATTTAATTTTATGGTGTTATTTATTATATTTTCTCAATCTTTTTACATCTTGCACACATCAAATACAGCGCACGAACAAATACTATCACGACAGAAATTAATTTTTAAGTCCAGAGGAACAATTCCATTACATAAATATGGGTAACATGGCCGTCAACGTGTTAAAAAGAGAGTGTACTTTATTATAATCACTAGTACAATGGGTCATGTATTTAGAAGCAATTGTATTCTAAATGGTACAATGAAATATGGAGCTGTCTCTTTATTACGTCCAACATATGAAACACACAATGCTATCTACACATTTGGAAACCATCATACTTATTACTTAGACCTTCCTCCTGTTTATACCAAGTGAAAGATCACGTTTTTCAAAATGAATTCGGATACATAACAATGTATAAAACATGGAGCTGCCTCATTATTGGAGTGAAACGGATTTTTATGGGTTTGTTTAACTGTTTGACTGACGAGTAACTTAAGGATTCGAGAAATTTCCAAGATATGTTGAACCTAATGAAGAACCTTGTGCTTCTGCACAAGGATTTAAAGATGGCGACACAATTTCCAGAAAAATATCAATTCAATACCTTGGCCAGTTACATTACAGACCCTGAAGTCTCAACTATGTAATTGAGAGGGAGGCGTGTCGTAGCTTAATGCCGTTCTAGAAAACGACTGAATATTAGCAGACATTGACGGACATCCTGTACCAAATACTCGCTAAGGAGGCGATATCACGCGTGTCTCTACGAAACTTTCCGCGGACTATGCGGAACGTGATTATCCTAAGCAACTTTTGCGAAATTATGCGCAAACAGAGGCGAACAAATTTCCCATCCGCATAACAAGCGTCGAACACAGAATAACAAGACAGTTGTACTTTTAAAACGAAAGCCACCAGTAATCGGGGCTTGAAAGAGTTCCGAAAATAATTATGAATTCATAGATATGATTACACTGTCCAACAGCAAAATCGTTTTGCAATACCTGTTGGGTGATTCTTATACACTTTGTCATCCTAAAACCGAATCTGAAAGTAGAATTGCTCCATCTCAAAAGACAAAAAAGAAATGTATGTAATCAAACATAGTAAGCAAAGACATAGTTGAATGGTACCAACGTCGACTACGCATAGCGACGGCCCTGGCGAGTCGAGAAAAGGCTGCAATGGCCGTCTGGCGCGAACGCGTCGCGCACACGCTGCCAATTAATATTTTCTGAACCTTCTCGTATATTAAGGGAATCAAATACTTTTCGTGAATGGTTTATTTACCAGAAATGTCTGTAGAATGCATTCCTGTATAGTAAATTCCTGCTAGATAAAGGATTTTTCACATAAATACAAGAATAGAGTGTAAAAAGTACCCTCGTCGGCACATTTTCAAACTTTAACAACCATTTACAACTATCACGAAGTACATAAAAATATAAGTGACTATATGAATATGTAGAGGAGAGTCCCTTCTATCTCTAGACTCAAATTTGAACTTTCTCGCGTGTTTAGTTTTTGCGTAACACGTCATTTGGTATCAAAATCCGGCATTTTTACAAAAACCAAAATTTTTCGAAAACGTCGCGTGATGGAGCAATTCTACTTTCAGATTCGGTTTTAGGATGACAAAGTGTATAAGAATCACCCAACAGGTATTGCAAAACTCGAAAAAAGTTTGATTTTGTTGGACAGTGTTATTAGACTGCGGATTGTATGCATTTATCAAAAAAAAAATTAGTAGCTGTAGTTTGAAATGGTCACAACATTAGAGGAATTTATAAATATTGTCATTTTATTTTCAACCTATCAAAGAAATTTTATATTTTACTACAGTTTGTTGCAATTCAGGTAGAAACTTCTCATTTTACATAAAGATCCGCAGTCTAATGATTACATTTGTACACAACAAATAATTGACTTCTGGTTAAAATTAAAATTTTTTTTCCTCGAGTTCTCATTTTAAATATTTAAATGCACTATGTACCGATCACAAGAATAAGAGGCAAATATATTCGTTGCGAACAACAACAATGGAGATAGGACACACTGTTTTTCATTTCAAATTTATTAAATTTTCGTTATAGGCACATTTTCATCGCAATCACAATCAATAAGAATTTTCCAAAAAAATTATTATTTGGTGAACGAAGCCATCTCAGGTTAAAAAAAATAATTTTTACACTTACTAATATTTACTTAATATAATATTTACTTAAGCATTCAAGTTCAGAAAAACGCAGATAATTTTTCTTTAACCCTAACCATCATGACCCGTTAAATCGCCAGTTTCACATTGTTTATTAAATAATTATAAAAACTACAATTATTGAAGTTATTAATTAATTTCTTCAATCGATGGCTACTGTTATAAAAATGGCAAGAAAGCTAAATAAATTCAGTTTTGTAATTTTTGTACAACACCGCACTAGTTACATTTCGTGCTCGGTACGGTTAACGTTAATTAAAATCCATAAAAAGATGGGTGGTCCAATTTTACGCGATAGATAGTTCGATTAACGGGAAATATTATTCGGTCGATTAATTAATAGTGGTAGAAAACATGATCAAAGAAAACTTGCTCTCTTTATTGTGTGCGTGCACACGTTGCACCTGCGGTACGCATCATTGCCGATAGCAATTACATCAGCCGGATCGTTCAACTCAATTTCGTAACGGATAATTGACAATTTAACTCATATAGTTAATTACACCGGCGTGCAACGACCTCAATGCGAACCCTTTATACCTTCACAAGGTGCTAGAAGTGTTTGTATTATTTTGTAACGTTACGATTGACTTTGACAAACGAATTAAAAAACGTTCTGTACATTCTCCGTAGAAAATGAATAAATAAAATTCTGTGTATACATGGCAATGATGGACAGCGTCCAATGCTTGTACACAATAAATCATGTCGTATATATAGGGTGTCCCAAAAATGTTGTATTTTTCGAAAGGGGTGGTTCCTGAGATAATTTTAAGTAACTTTTTTGTAGTTGGTAATGTATTTGTTATTCGAATGTTTTTTTAAATACTTTTTTCCTATCACTGATACAGAGTAACACAAAATACATGGGTTGTTTTTAATCATAGGAGGAAATGTTTAAAAGAAAAAAACTACTTCTTTCAGAGGGGCACTTATTGAAATGGAAAAGATTGTTTTCTCAAAGTCGTACCCACTAAAATTTATTTTTCGCGTATTTTTCTGTATACAACGTTATAGCTATTAAAAAGATAAATGTAACCGTGTATGGTGTGTTGTCCTACAATTGATCTTTGTAGGAAATGTAATGTTTATTGATTTCTTCTAACTAAATGCACAAAAATAGAACGTAAATGTATAATTTCTACAAAAACCTGCATATTTTAAAAATCGTACGCTTTTCGCTGGCGACAGTTATGAACTAAGAATATTTGCATAAATTGTTGTATAAATTGCCATTATAATGATGTTAGTTCAACCATTTTGTTATTCTTTGTATGTTGTCCGATGAAGATTATATCCTTTTTTCTCTAGTTTCATTCTCTTATAAAAAAAATTGTAAACGAAACTATGAATAATTTGCGGATTTTATGCAGTTATGACAAAAACGAGTTGGTGAAGTTTAAAACAGTACAAGGATTAAAAGAAGTTTTAAGAAAAGAAAGAAATTTTCTTTGGCTCCTAGTTTTTGCAAATACACGTGTAATTTGCTACAGGTATAGACATTTTGATATGGTTCATAGCTACAGTAGATTCAAAAATTATTTGAACACTAAATTTCCCAGTCTCCAGAAATTTTTGATATTTCAATTGTGATAATTTCATTAAGAAAAGTAGCACAACAATATACCTGGACTCATTTTAAAGCTTGAACTCTATACTTTTACCATACATCGTTCACTTTTATTTAAGATTTTTACACGATGCAGCGGCTGAAAACTGAAGACATTTTCTTATCGAAAATGTTACGAATTGAAACATTTTCAAAAACATTGACAAATTTTTTCAGAATCGTGTTCCAAACTTGTTCCTCATTTTTACAATTTAAAACAGCTCAAAAGGTTGTAGATCAAGTTTTAAGGAATCATTGCAAAGGGGGGGTGTCTTCAAATTTCAAATCTATGCTGGTTTAGTCATGAGAAAAATTTTCAATGTTTTCACAGACGATTCAATTTGGAGCATTTTCGTTAAAAAAAGTGCCTTCAGATTTTAACCAGCTGTATCATGCGAAAATATCTTACAAAAAAAAAATGGAAGATTGTCTGGAAAAGTACAGGCTTCCAGCTTTAAAGTGAGTCCAGGTTTATTGTTGTATCATTATTAGACTGCGGATCTTTATGCAACATAAAATTTTTTTACCTGAATTGCAACGAACAGAAGTGAAATAGAAAATTATTTTCTTTCTTATAATGTTTAGGATATTGAAAATAATATAATAGTATGTTTAAATTTTTCTAATATTTTTGCTACTTAAAATTAAACCTACTAATGTTTGTCATAAATACATAAACTCCGCAGTCTAATCATTATTTTCGATAAAATTATGACATTGTAAACATAGACAATGTCTCGAGAATCGGAAATTTAATGCGTCACTCCTTGAATCCACTGTATTATCAAATTCGAAAAAATAAATAGTAATAATTGAAAGCGTATCGTACCTGGTAATCTAATCTCGCGTAATCAATTTTGAAATACTGTTTAGAGTCAGCACGGTGCACAGATGTCCCTGAAGGATTAATAGATGTAATAGTTTTCACCTCTCTTCGATCAGCCGAGTGTCATCATTTCATTTGAGCAGGGTGGAAAGCTACTATGATTACCAGTGTGTGCCAGATCTGTTTTCTCCAAAATAGGCTATGGCAAACATGACACTAAAGAAGGATGTACCGTGCCGTGATAAAAGATACCTCTATCTTAGGGTGAAACGCGCTTCATAATTGGAAGTATGGTCAAGGTTGCATCGACCGCGTCGAGTTTGCAACTGTCTCCCAACGGTAAAGGTTTATGATTATACTGTCCCGTGTAGGTGCCATATTGACTTCAGATGATATCGTAAAATACTATTGTTAACTGTCGAGCGAATACTTGACAGGATTGTACGCAGATGTATCGAGCGACGAAAATACAATAGCGGACAAAAGAAAGTATAAAATTGGAATTGCTGTGTACAAGTACTAATAACTTCCAGATGGTTTTTTAAATGTTGATAAAATTTATTATAGTACACGTTTGTCGATATTTCTCATCATTTCGGTGAATACATTGACTTTAACTATTCGGGTTGTTCTATCTTTCAGTAAGATATCGATATGTATATGTTGTTTTTCATTTTATACATACGAAAATGGTGCAATGTTACAATACTGAAATTTTTAGTAATTTATTAGATACAAACAAATTTAATAATGTCAAAAATATTTTGAATGACACAGCAATTTTTAGATCTCAATCTTCAGATCTCAATTCCATTGAACATGAGGATAATTTTAGTTGAGCATATTCCATTAAGTGCTCGTACTAATAAAGGAAGTATTATTTTGGAAATACATCAGAACACTTTAATCAAAATCTACTAAATATGAATGTTACCCTTTTGTAATCAATATTTAGGCATCAAAATATAAACATCAATTTTTTTCCCTCTTCTGTAAAATCATTACGGACAAAGGAGTTCTAATTATTGTAATCATGAAGATAATGGTATACGCAAGGGGTTAATTGCAAGTATGCCAAACAAGCTGTGGTAGACTGCAGCGGGCAACAAAGTAATCTCTAATCTGCTACAAAGTAATAAACTAAAAGAATATTTCAATATCAAAATTGTATTCATAAAAATGTAGGGTTAAACTTGTCCACTCAGTTTCATTAATTGTTTCACTCTTTTAAATAAACTATCCACCTATTCCATTATTTTATAAGATATTTATAAAAAGAAATTCGTTGCTGCTTCTAAGTAAAATATCATTTTCTAAAAATAGTGTTAGTGTTATGGTATAAATCATTATTAAAATTGTTCTTTCGTCCATCACTGTAGTTTGTCATGAATTCGTCCGATTTTCTTTACACGAAAATTAGATTTTATTTAGCAAGTGCCGGACTTTTATTCCAAAAAATTTCACAAAGTCAAAGTGATTGAGTTAACGAGAGTGAAAATGAAAAGTACTTTAAAAAGTGAAAGTAAAAACTTGTGACACGCGGTGTTTTTCCTTAGAAACACATATATAACTATTATCGAACCCCGCGAAGCTGGCTCGAGCGTCGAACGGCCTTCAGCCGGGCGCGATCTATTGTCGCGGATTTCGATCGAACCTCGGGTATCACTCGTGATCGCGGATCGAACGGTGGAAGAGAGGAAACGAGGTCAACCTGCTCTCGAAAGCTCTAATCGGCGTGTCAAGCGTGTGGCACTGAAAGTAAGGCGGTTTGTAATTATCGTCAGTCTAGCAAGGACATAATAATCAGTCTCGTTGCCGACAAATTTACCGGGGCGGCCTGGGGGAGGCGGGCAACGGTGCCGTCGCTGAAAAGCGGTGTCATCACACTCGTTAAGATCGGTTCGCACCACGGCACTTCGGCTAATTGACACGTTTTCGACAAACGTTTCGCCGATTCATCCTCAAGATACATCGCGGACGCGTGTCCGCGCAAATCCAGCGCCATTCATGAGCCCCACTATCTTCTTATCAGGGACCATAACTGTTGTAACCAAAATGACGAACAGAGTCGCAAGCAATGACGGGCAAGAAGCATTTCAACAAATATTCGAATGACAAATATGTTATCAAAGAATGCGAAAAATACTTCGATATATTAATTCTATTATTACGTAATTTTTAGAGTGGATTTTTATGCAAAGTAAAAAGTTTGTGCATCTATTGCAAGGAATTGAGAGCCGAATATAAAATATTTTTCACTAATAATTTTAATGTAGAAAA
>CM052146.1:770575-855448 GCA_028454255.1 Halictus ligatus | reverse complement strand
ATATGTATATGCGCAGATGATCTCCTAGAAAGAATACATTACATTTAGACATAAAAACATACTTTTACATATGTAATAAATTCTACTAGTTATTGGGCTTTAAAAATCAAGCCACGTTACAATTAAAACCAGATTTACCATTATACGTATAATGCAATTGTAATAGCATGCCATTCTTTCATCTTAGGTCTTCTATTACTTCCCAATAATGTAGTACATGCAGTGGTCAAAGTAATAAAATTAACAGGACGGGCCACGTGAACATGTCATCGTGTATAGACATAGTGTCTGACTCAGTGCTAAAACTATTATTATTCATATCGGACGAATGAAAAATTTCCGGTACGGCATCTTTGCGCAGTCTACCCGATGCGTAAAAAGAATGATTAGAAAAATGTTGACTGCAGACATATTGATTTTGTAATTTTTTATCAGACATTTCCACCCAATCCTCTAAACCACAGTTAATCAGTCACGTTAAGCACCCATCACTATCTCTCGTTGGAAATGAATGAAAAGAAATATTGTTCGTTGTAGTACGGTTTGTTAAATCACAAAAGGGGTAAGCACACTTTTTATAGCGAGTTTTCCGTTCATGTCGCTTCATTGTATGCGAGAAATAGAATAGCAAAGTGATTAAAAAGAAAATAAGCAGATTACGGAACACTAGCTTTCTATAATAGTAAATGCGATGTTTACTAAGCGCATGCAATATAAAATAATATATATGTATGTATATGATTTACCTGAATATAAGCTTCCCCACGTAGAAACGTCTCCTTCGATGCACTCGTGTAACAGGCGTAACGAAATTAAAAGAACACAATATTCTTTTGTTTCATTCATCATTTATAGAATCTCCGACATGAGATTTAAAATTCTATCGGCAACAGCGCCGTTGTAGAATATTGGTTCCACAATACAAGTTCCGGCTGATACGGTAGGACTCCTATACCTCGTCTGTGGTTCTGTTCCAGGAAAGACGGACGGGTTGTGTGCCATGCTAAGGCTGAGCAGATGTCAGCACTATATCGGGAACGCCGAAAACCCGGGCGTGAGCACTCTCCTATCCTCTCTGGTATATATATATATATGTATATATATAGATATATATCAATGGTTCCTGCTAACAATAATTTAGCTTCGTAGTATGCAGTAGTATCAAGTAGTATGTACTTGGAGTGTGTAAGCGTGACGCCAATGTTACCTGTAATTGTTAGTCGTCATGCCTTTTCGAAATATAAACGATAGTAAGTAATTTCATGCGGTGATACTTATACATTTTTCATGATTCGGAATGTTCGTATGTAGATGCAAACTCACAATGAATTGACGTACACGATTATACGACAAGTTCAATTAAATGTCAAATATTAAAGCATGGATGTTGCGGACAACTCCGATGGATCCTTAGATCCTCGTATACAGGTAATTGTCTGTAATGACGCATCTTCTATTTATACTTTTATTGTGTTTGCAAGTTTGTTTTTGATAATAGCGAAGTATGTAATTGATTATACATGTAAAAAAATGCAATTATTAATTGCGACGACGATGCCTAACACAGCCTGGTACCATGTTCTACTTTGCTTTCACTTCTTCTTTATCGAAAATTTTTGTTTTTTTGTTTCTAAATAAGACGCGTTAATTGACAATCTCAAATTGAATGAAAATTATTACTACTAAATTAATACTTTTTACATTAATCATTTGCCGTTTAATGCATTCTACTTCATAAACAATATACAAATACATTGTAGATTGAGCTGGAGAATTTAAACGATGCAACGGATGACATAAATAAACTCGAAACTGAATTAAATGTAAGTTATTTTATTATAAAAAATTATTATCATTAAAGTTAATATAAAATACTTTTTTAATTAGGAAGCTCATACTGCATTCAGACAGTTGTTGTCCGAGACTACAAAGAGATTAAAGGAAATTATAAATAAAGTAGGAAATAGTTATGTTGATAAAGCAAGATGTTATTATGATGCACTTGAAGTTGCACGTCGTGCACAGGTGAGAGAACGTTCGAATAGCTTCTTAGAACAGTAGAATCACGTGTATAAAATTGGTTCTACAGGTGCAATGCCAACAACAAGCTCAATTATTTCAAAGAGCAAGTGAAATTCATGCTGCAGCAAAAGAAACGGTGGCTTTAGCCGAAAGCAGGTTTATGTCACATCAGCATGAGTGGAACTTTGATCAAGCATGGCAAGATATGTTAAACCATGCAACTCTTAAAGTAAGTTAAATATAAAGTAAAGCACCTACATAGTGTGTTCTAGCCTAATGTACTTTATTCAGGTAATGGATGCAGAAAATCAGAAAGCAGAATGTGGCAGAGAGCATCATCGACGAGCAATACTATTCCATGATGCCGAGAAAAGATTATTGCAATTAGAAGAAAAACAACGTCGTGCTATAATAAAAGCACGACCATACTTTGAAGTTAAAGCTCAATGTGATCAAATGCTGGAAACACAAAAAGAGAGAGTTGAATGTATACAGAAAGCAATACAAGTTGCAAAAACTAATTACGCCACAAGTCTGCGTAGATTAGAAGAAATTAGTAATCAAATACATCAACAACGGCGAGATAATGGTATCATTCTATTAACGTTAATCGACTCAATAATTATTTTTAAGTGGGTTATTTATATTACTTTTTCTGTTTCAGATTTTATAGCTAATGGTCCTCGTGAACCAGGTGTTGGTGCAGAACTAGTTAGTCCACAAAAAACCTTAAACTACAATATAGAGTTTAATCAATTACACGACAATAGAATAAAGGATGTTACGAATCATCAACTTAAGAACTGTGATACAATCCAAGAATATGTAAGCAAAATACACTGTAACTTTGGTCTAATTTTGGTATAATCTGGTTTTCAAGAAAATTAACAGTGTTTATTGTATTGCAGAATGCTTGTGAATTGCAAGAAGATAAGGAACATCTCGAAAAGAGATCGGTAGATGGAAGTGAAGCAATATCTACACAATGGGAATTAGAACTGCAGGCTAACATGAAAAAACTGAGCAATTTATCCCTTGAAAATTCTCATGACACTGACAGTAAGAAATTACAATATTATAATAAGGACAGTACAAAATCAAATACTTTTACACAAGAATTAAATCGTAATTTTTCGCAGACTAAAGAACTGTCTATACATAGTTTAAATCAGTTTCAAAAATTGTTAAAGAATCTACAGGCTTTAAAAAATCCATTGGCTAATATGTCTTTACCGTCATCTGGTGAAGGATCAAGTGCAGCAAAAGATCTAACTGCTGACTCTGTGGTATTGAACAAACGCAAATTTAATTTTAAAGATAGTATATCGAAATCATTAAGTAATAGTCCTATAAAAATTAATCTGATCAGATTAGGCTCAACGTCAGCTGAAGAAGTGGAAAGTACAACAAAATATGTGCCAAATAAAAACTCGAAATTTGGCTTCAATACTAGCAAACTTGAAAGCAATAGTGACATCAATTTATCTTCGAATCTTGATATCAATTCCGTAGGAAAATATCAATGCATGAATGATATTTTAGATAATAAGACTGATAATCTTGAATTAAATAAACAAAACTTAAATTTAAAGTATACTGACGCTCATAAGCATGATCTATATACTACAACAAACTTGCATAAAGCACAATTGAATACTCACAATAAAACGAACTCACAATTACAAGAAGACGTAGTATTGACAAAGAAATGGAATAGATCTAATTCTTTGCAATCCTTATCTCATAGTGCCAGTTCATCTTCAGTAAATTTAAAACAAATAACTAATGATTGTAATGATGATTGTACTGTTACAGAAACAATTACAAAAACACCAAATGTTAAGGAGCTACCATTACTATTGTTGCTTGATAAAAAACATCTGTTAACAAGTGGTAGTGGCAAAAGTTGTAGCATGATTAATTTAAATGACAAGCACAAGTTTATGTTACTAGACAATTTACACTTAAGTAATATTAGACCTCTGAGTACTGAAAACTTGAACTCTGAAAATAATGTATGTTCCAAAATTTCTTAATAAGAATTAAAAGTTACAATCAAATACAAAAGAAATGTGATAATCTATATGATAAACTTAACACGGGATTATTCTTAAAAAAAAATTTATATGCCACCATGGACGAACATTGTTACCTTAATTTTGCAAACGTGATTCATGCTATACTTTCTTCAGTGATGTAAGAACTAGGTAGTATTAATTTTACAAACGTTTCCTGCCAAATAGATATAAATTTTACATCAATAGCATAAAACAAACAAATCAAAAATATAATTGTTTTGTAACCATGTTGTAAAAAAAAGTATTGTTAATTTACAAATTTTTTCTTATTAGGTGCAATTGCATTTGCAATTTTGCATCTTTTCGTGTACAAAGAACTCTGTAATTTACGTTACACAGTTTTATAAAACTATTGCATACCACAAAAATTATGTGAAATTATTATTTTGCATTTCTGAAAAAAAGAGAAATACAAAATAAGTTACATAAATGTTAGCTTTGTTAACTAAATGTTAACATTCACTTTAGTATACAATTTGCTATTGGTAATTTTTGTATTACTATGTTGACTCTAGATCTTGCCAATTGTCTGTTATCATTATATATACATGCATATAAGGCATAAGACATTACGCTTCGGCGAGGCCTATTATATTCTTAGAGCTTCTTACATCGATATTGTATTACCAAAATATTGTTATTGATAAATGGTTCGTACTATCATCTATTTTCTATGTAACGCTACCGTATTGTAGTTTAAGTGGGAATATAGTTGATTGATCTTGTTTGTTGCAACATTTTATAGTTTTTTTTTATCTCTTTTTACGCTTGAGTAAGTTTCGAAGTTGTGTTACAATGTTACTAACGCAGTTGTTTCACTTGAAAATTCTAATTTCAATAAAATTTTTCGTGTAGAGTACAATATATATAAAATTAATTGTTTAATTTGATTTGTATCAATTTATTGTTAAATATTTCTTCTTACCAAGATATGGTGGAATAATTATTTCTTTACCAGAGCCATTAATCCTGATTTAGACGTATACATTCAAAAAATAAAACTGTAGAAAATCGATTTTAGTACATGTAGAATTTCATTAAAATTGCAATTTTCAAACTGTGTTTTCATATAACACGATCGTTAGCAAATACTCGCCTAAAAACTTTTTCAAAACTGTTGAATTGTCCTTTCTGTTAAATGACAAAAACAAATGAATCTAAAATCAGCGTTCGAGAAACTATATGAATATAGTTATAAAAGCATAAAATTAAAATAGTGACATTACTACATGAAAATTCTAATCTACAGTTTTTGATGAGTTTTCAAATATTTGAAGGTATCAGAAAGTGAAAAAAACTACATATGTCAAAATGGTTCTTCAAATGTAGTTGAAAAATCGTACGTATCAAAGTTTATCGCGTTGATGAACGAAAAACATTGTTAAATAAATTATAGCGGACTGAAAATATAAGGATTTTTGTTAGCGAGATTATCGAAACAGTTTATTAATATACGCATTCATAGAATTTATTTAAAAGTCTCGCTTAAAATATATTACGCTGGAAATTATTCACAAAACTATTGGAACGCGAAATGTTCAAGAACCTTGACAAAAATAACTTGTGAGCAGTTAACATTGATATTATATTTGGTAATACTTCTGATTTTCTTCTTCTGTAATCTTGGTAAATATCCATTTATTGATAAGTCGATTTTTCATTATTAAAACCGTACTATTACATTTTCACATTAAATTTTTCTGAACGAAAAAATGTTTTTCCTTTATTTTTCCTCCCCATAAGCACATATATTAACAATATATATTATTTTTTGTCATCATACAGTTTTTTTTTAACGTAACTAAATTTATCGTCATAGTATTCATTAAAATTATCCAAGTTGTGATAACAATAGGTGGAGTACAATGGCTACATTTTGCAGCAATAATAACATTCTTTGACAAAGCAACATAGACGATTATTAAAGATTATCATTCAAAGAGACATAAGACCTGACCTGAGAGTGGACAAAGAAGATGGAAAAAGAAAATTATCGAGTTAACAAAGTATACGGCAACCCAATACAGATTCAGAATGAGGCATGTAACTAAGTACTTTAATGACATTTAATATGGAATAGTTTTTCTTTTTAATAGTATGTATTTTATAATTTAATGAACTATTTCATTAGGATTAAATAAAAATTTGCAAAGGATAATTTACCAAGTGTAACAATAGCTTGATAGAATATTTTTAGCATGCAGAATCAAAAGAATCAAATGACGAAAGAAGAGTGCAAGAGGAAAAATACTGTAGAATTAGAATGGTTAACGAAGAGAATAAAGGAAATGAGAAGAAAGATAATGAAGAAAAGTATTCACAGCAATCAAATACAATACTTGGACTTTGTGCTATTTGTCATCTTGCAGTTGAGAATATGAATACCACTTTTGACCAAAATATTCCTTGTTCTGAAGAGCACGTTTTGTGCCAACATTGTATTCAACAATTTACTATTCCATCAGGTGGTTTAAAGTAGACTTTTGCAAAACCTATTGTAATTATATATTCTTTTATTATCTTAATATTGTAAATTGATTAAATTAGTCTTAGAGAACTTGTGAATACAAGGCATACAAGTTTCAGATTATGATTATATATTACAGATTCAGGTTGTGTTCTTTGCCAAGCGCAGATTCAAAATTCAAACTTAAGTTTGTCCCAAGAAAGCAATACTAGTTTAAATTCCATATATATTTGTCCAAGAAAAATGCAAGTTCCACGTCAACAACTAGAATGTCATGTTAGGTATCATCAATCTGAACAAGCTTATATTAAGTCTAGAAATCAAAAATATTCGACACCAATAACAAATACAAAAAAAACTGCATGGGGATGTTATAATGTCGACGATTCTGAGGACAATTCAGGACATTGCGACAGAGTTAAAGATCAAAGCAATATTCGAGAAGAAAGAGACGTCAGTGACAGTAAACAAAGACAACATAGTTATATTAATCTATATAAAAGAGGAAGCCCGGACTTTTGTGCATCTGAAACTAAACTTAATGGACAAATTACAGCAGAATGTTCTCGCAGACCAATCCGGTGTCCACGAATCGATTGCGCTATAAATGTTGCTTTTTCAGCATTAACGCATCATTTTGTTTTTGATCATCCAGAAGTACCAATTTTGAATGTGGAACCAGGCATCAAAAGCACACTGATTGTTAGTTTTAATGCTTTATCTCTGAATTCTAGTCGATGTCTCGCTCTTCTTTTAGTTTCCGGCAAACTTTCGTAAGTATAGTTTATACATAGCTGATACCACATATGTATATGTACATCTTATGTGTTCCTTAAACATATCTTCATAATAAGAGATCCTGTTGCAAGACTATTTAACAGTAGTCAAATTAATCCAAAGTTCCGGAACCGATTGCCATTACCAGTACTAGCTGCTCGATTACATTCAACAGATCAATGTAACAAAATTAATTACTGCGAGAAAAGCATAATTATTGCCTGGGTCGCTGGATTAGATATTGGTAACACTACAGAGAAACTTCTATGTAGTATTCAGGTATATTCATCAAACATTCAATTAGACATGTAGTTAAATCTATATACATGATATACGATATGAATATAATGAAGAATGTACTATTTCCAAAACAGGCTGTAGATAAGTTTAATGCTGAAGGCTTACGTTCCCTGACATACACAGGTCCAGTGAATTCGTTAAGAACAGCCCAGTGTCCTCGAGATATTTTGTCAACAGGTGATTGTATAGTCCTGCACGAAGGTCTCCTTCGTCATATTACATCCGATTGTGCTACACTCAATGTTAATGTTACTGTACATTAACTATATTATTAAAAAATATAAATGGTATACTTAATAAAATGTTCACTAATAACAACATTAGTAAAAGTACTTACACAGAGATAATTCTCATGTTGTATCCACATGGCTGAGTATTGTTTAAAATGCAGTATTATATAGAAGTACTTTATTAGTTGAATATATGCATAAAATGCAAGATACATAAGATTATAGTTTGTATCATAAGCTTGTCATAGCAGGAGGACGGGCATATGCTTTTGGAATGAAACCATATTTGCGTGTCTTAGGTGCATATGCCCATAACCAACCATCCACAGTTTGATTTCCCAAATCTGCATAAATCCAGTCAGCTCTTCTTACTGACAAATCATCCGGCGCCTGCGCCTTGTAATCATAAAGTACAACTAATTCTGTCCCATTAGTTTCATCTCGGAAATCTCGTAAACCTTTTTGTTGTAATGACTCATTTCCTGGTATAGTGCTATTACCTTTTCCTGTGTATTAAATATTGCAAAAGTTAATTTTTCCCCCATGTAAATACTCAGTTTGTTCACATTTTAATGTATTAAAAATTGGATGAACTTACCTAAACTATGCGTTTCTGCAGATGTTGTAGCTGCAGTAGTAGTAGTGGTAGTTGTACTAGTTGTTGTTGCATAAGAATGAAGAACATGTCCTGGATATACAAATCCAGATGGTACAAATCCTTCGTTGCCATCACAGTGTCTAAGTACCCAGAACCAGTCAGGATCGTCTCGATTGAGCACAGTCACAAATTCTCCTCTTTCTACGCTAACATCATTTTCATCTCTAGCGACAAAAGTATAAAGTACAATATATCTTCCAGCTGATGGATCCTATGACATATTCATAAAGTTTCAGTTCGTTTGATTCGTTTACATTATAGATAGGAGATTATAATATTTGTATATTTACTTTAAAAAAAGGGTGTACATCTGGCTGAGAAGATATAGTTTGTATGGAATTTTGAGATTGTGTAATATTAGATCTATTAACATTTGTATCAGCGGTAGTCACATTACGAGCATAACTTTCACAGTCTGATGCAGATCCTGTATCAGTTTGTTGTGCATCAACTGTTTGCGAACGACCTGTACCAGCAAAATCACAGTCAGTCTCATTCGACCTTGGTAGTTTCTTTTTCACATTGTTCATAAGAGTAGCAAGTGTTAATTCAGCAAGCTGCGATGTGTAAGGTGCACAATATGAATGTGGTACAAAGCCTTCCATACGAGTATCAGCTGCTATTACATACACCCAATCATTCTCTCTATACAAAACATTTACAACCTAGAACACATGCAGAAAATGAACAAAACGACACCATATCAAAGAATGCATTTTACATTCAACATTAAACAGAATGAAATTAAATGTAGCTTTATGAAATATAAAGTGAATATAAAAAGGTATAATATAATGAACCACATAAAGAGTTATTTACATTTTCTTTAAGCAATATAGAATAAATATGTTGCTAACCTGGCCACGTTTTACTTGAAGTTCATCGTCAACGCAAGGTGTAAAGTCGTGGACAATGACCATTTTACTATCTGGTGAAAGTCCATTTTCTTTTTCGATACCTACTCTAACTAAAGTTTCAATACTAGCACTTCCTGTTATACGACCAGGTGGCAATGGCACTTTGGTTCCTAAACCCAATCCCGTACCACCTCCTCCAACACAGTCTTTCTCCAAATTAAAATTATGTACTCCGGCTATATTATAGAAGATTATATCTAAATTACACAGTTTTACTATTTCTAGTCTTCTGTCTATGAAAAATGTTTCTTTTTCAGACAAGGATTTTAACAGAAGAAACTTCGGGCTTTTCAAAGTAGGAAGAACTGTTATAATACTGTTATACGTTTCTATCATAGAATAAATAAAGAAGTATAGCATATTATGCTGAAAATGTAACTGTAGTTTTACAAAATCTTAAAAATGTTCATCTACGAGTAAAACCTTGTCTGAGTAAATCTTTTGTTTTAACATTTCTTCCTTTTTCCAATAGGTATATAAAAGATGTTCATACTTTCAAATTTTAATCTTATTTTATAAAAATGACAGTAGAAACATGAATCACTCGGCACACGTAATATGTACGGAAAGATGAAGTAAACGCGATAGTTTAAGTTCGAATAAAAACAAATTTCTTTAAAACCATAGAATGATTTTTTTACTCACGTTTCTTTTTCTTTCCTCGCCGTATACGCACTGGGCATAAAAAAGCCATTCTGTTCCCTCAAAGTTGTCTTAAAATCACACTTCCAAAACATGAATCGTCAAATGTCAAAAATTCACTGTGGCCAGACACAACATAACAGAAGTGCACATATTAAAGATGATAATAATGTTATACAGGTCTTCCGTGTGTAAATAATAAAGTTTAACCAAAAATATTTCAGATATTTCACATCGAAGAATATAAATATACTAAGTGTATAACGGTAAAGTCTCGAATCAGAAATCTAATTAGTCTTTCGTTCTCCTAAAGGATTTTGGATGAAACTGGAATTCAGGCACTTATAGTGGTGAATGCAACAGGTAGACGGCGCTTTAGCGATACACGAATGTAATGCAGGTATATATGTAGACTTATTTCGTGTGATTGCATGTGTGCACGATGTATCATATAAAACATACAACCACACAAGTTAACTTATTTGAAAATATCCTTTCCTTTTTAGTTTAAAATATCCTTATTATAGCTATTAACAGTGCAAAATAACAATTAATTCAGAGTTTCTGAATCCCAAAAATGAATCCAAAATGGATTAGTATATATGTATATATATATATATATCTAAAATATAATTAATATTGTAACTTTAAGTAAGATATAATACTTAAAGATATTATACTTAATCGATTACCGACGAAAGAATCTCACGGATAGGTGCCGCGTTTCATTCAACAAAAGTAAAACACATACGAGAAAAAAAAAATAAAAAACACGATTGTCACATATGCATAATATATAAATAACATTTTTTTTTTAAATATACACTATCATGTAGAATCAATGCAATAATATGGAAAAATCTTATTTAATCGAAATGTCGTTTATTATCTCAATTAATATAAATGACGATAATAGCCTTATCGATAACAGTTTCCGTCATATACATTTAACAATGAGTATTTTTTTGGAAAATAATTATATGTACATTTACTCTACAATTATACCAAAGATCAATCAGATCGCTACTGGAACTACTTAATATCCATTATTATATATATCAATCCATAAATAATATGGAATTCGTCGTTCGAATATAAATATTCGATTATACAAAATTCAGAATAACGTTCAAGCGATTAGAAAACTGTTTATTGTTAAATCGTTCTAAACCGCTCCCTCGTTTATCAGAGAATATTCAAAAGTTCAACGCTATAGTAAGTACGTTATCAGGGACATGGCCTTACAGCACCTTACAGGTTCTTGAGATTCTAATGGTAAAACATTTTCGAAATTCTTATAACTAGAATTTAGAATACCGGAGAAGTCGTCCATATATTCATTTCGTTTTCTTTTTGTAAAATATACAAAGTTCAAATGAAAAGGTTAAATTTTGTACTTTTATATTGCACTTGTTCTATATTATTTTTAATGACACGCTTCGTTTCTTAAAAATATCTCTGTGTTATTATGGAACACATTTATTCGAAATCTATTATGCCATTAATCATGGAATAAGTGTGTTTATGATTAAGAAAATAAACTATTGATAGTGCGCTTGAGAGGATGTGTAAATCCACTGGCTCTCTAGACACACTAGATTGATAGAAATATAAGGTACCACGTCCCCGGTAAATTATTTGTTATTTATATCATCAATGAATTAAATTTATGATAATTCAAACAAAGGTCTCGAACTCGTATTCGGAAGAACGCCTACTACTTACACAAACTCTGTCGAGACCAATAGATACGCTATGTATTCATACATAAATTCATACACGAAGCAACGTATTGAAATTACCTATTTATATGAAACTATTTGCATTGAATGATCCTTTATTGCGTAACAAACGTTTTATCAATAGTTTATTTTCTTGAATTTCGATCCATGAACGCGACAGAAAAAACAAGACCTCAAAACTCGTTCGATTAGTATTTCATATTTCTACTTCCAACACAAATAAAGAAACCTATATTATAGTCTACTACCCGAAATGAAAATCGAACGAGTTTTTTTTTTTAATGTTAATGTATTAATTTACACGCATATCAAATGCGCTTCAAATATCGAATTTACAGATTCATAATAACGTACGCAATAGTTACATTGGCTACTGCACACGACTCTTCTTTTTCCAAAGTTAAAATAAATATATTATAACAACAACGATTCCCTCTTATTTATGAAGTACTCGGTAACATTATATTGACGAATCACGTTAATCAAGTAAAAGCCAATTAGTGAATTGTTATTTATTCGAACGAACGAAATCCACATCAAGACGTCGCAATATCGTGACATAAATGTTAATAAAGTCAGACGTCGCATATTGTGTATTTATTTGTAATTTCCCATTTTAACTTAATACATCACCCATTCGAAATTAAAATACATCTTTAGTCATGGCAGTTACATGATTCATTGAAACTTTATATGCAGATCTCAATTATATTGAAAAACCGAGTTTTATGCAATTCATATTCGATACTATTTTACGACATACTCTAGATATCTATAATTAACTGAGAGTGTACGAAAATCATAAATTATTACATTCTTAACCATAGGTGGGATGCTTATAATATTACAACAATATGATGTAACGTATATATGTCATATGTATTGACCAAATGTTATACGAAGTATAATAGTGAATGCATTTATCCTATATAATCCATTATATCATACACCTTCAATTTCTTCATCTAACAGATTGCTTTGAAAATTTATCGTTCACTTTTATTTAAAAAGCTAGTGTTGCGAATAATAAAATTGAAAATGGAAATTTCTTATGCCTTGTGCTTTGATGTGATACAAGAATTACTGGCACTCTTGTTATGTTAGAAAAATGTATATGATAAGAGATCTTCGAAGCAGTCTCGAAATATATGTGTATGTATGTTTCAAATACACAAATGTATAACTAACTGGTTTTACTATAGTATGTAAATATGTGTAAGATTTATATCCTATTTCTAGTATGTACCCAATACAAAAAGCTTTTGAAGCTTATAAAACAACCTTTCCAATATATTTTAAATAGTTGAATTACTTTATACAAATGAAATTTTTAATGATATTTCCAAAAATAATATCATAATATCTGAGATACAATTTCTCCAAAATTGCACTCGAACAGAAGGAATTTACGTTTAGATTATATTAATTTTATATATTGCAAAATTAAACAAGCAAAACAATGACAAAAAATTTAACAAAATAAAGGAGTACATGAAATTACAAAAAAAAAATGGAAGTTAAAAAAAGTGTATTCAAGATATATACAAATATGTATATTAGATAAATATTTATATATATCTTCATATTTATGTTGTCTTACTCTTAAACATCTAGTGCGTATCTAGGTATATCTCTAAATCAGTGTTGATTTTTCATAAATATTCCAAAAAATGTATCTTTCTATTATTGCATGTACACACCATAATAATGAGCAAAAAGAAGAATAGTGGTCAATAAAAGGTAAAATTGTGCTTATAATTTTGCTTCACAATCCCCTAGAAGTATCAATTACATTCTTATTATAAAACTTAATTTCCAATTATGTAAAATTATTTTCAATAAATCACATTTAAAATTTCACGACCCACAGGGTTAAATATTGTCCAAATTTTAAATACAACTAAAATGATATGTAGATACTATGTCTCAAATAAATATTAATACCAAAAAAGTATAATCATTCTATATAACCACCTCATTGTGGCAATTTTATACTCTGCAGTATTTTTGTCAAAAATTAAAAATCATTAGTAAAATAAGTATTACTTGGGGGTATTGTTCCATGTGCCTTTAATAAATTAAAATTCATCCCATTCTTGTTCCAACTGTTTACAATACAATAAATTTAATTTTAAGAAATTGGAATTAGCTATTTGTCACAAAATAATATAAGAAGTATTCAATATACAAAAAGTCAGTGTATTTTTTAAATATAAGCTAAATTTTCGCGAGTCCCTGTAATATCACTCAAATAGTTTTAATTTTTAAATAATTAACTTATTTTATGCGCAAATAATTAATCAAATTGAGTTTATTAGCGAGAAATAAAATTTCATTTGTATTCGACGCAGTAAAGATAATAAAAACAAGACATAATCAAGGTGTTTAATATTATGGTATAGTACGAACTGCTGAAATACACCTAGATTTATGCTTAGAACATTCCTAATATAACAATATAGCACCTAAAGGTTTTTTGTACTTTAGCAATATTTTGCATGATAATGCTATTAATATAAACATACACGTATGATACTTGAAGGTATTTACATTATGCAATCATGACTATAAAAAGTAAATGGAAAGCAATCTAATCTCTTATTTTCTGATCATTGTTTAATTCCTTAGTTAAACAAGTGATCATAAAAATCTTTGTGGTGTGAATATTTAATATGCATGAAAAACTTACGTAATGATCGTTTAAGTATAACTATTAAATGGCATGGTAAATTCTGGTTAACTTATGTTGCTTTTCCATATATTACAATATCTACATTCGATTTTACTCAAAAATCGATACAATGAAGTACGATTACAATAAAAATTTGAAATCAAATTTTACACTGTTGAAGGCTTCCTATGTATCACATAAACCTAAACAGATTTTTATTCATTTAGAATTTTATCGTTATTAGTAGATCTAATACTAAATTTAATGCACGCCTATCTGGCCAAAAGATAAGCGATGCAAAAAATTGCTGAGCAGTTTTGTATTAAATAATTTTAAAAACTCTAATCATTGATTTTATTCTTTACTAACTGCTAGAACAACAGATTCAGACTCTTTATTATTTGATGGTATTATAGCTTCCGTTTCTTCACTACCTTCTGTACTGTCTGCTGCGCTTGCATTTGCTGGTTCCTCCTTTTTATCACCACCATTAGAGGATTGTAGTTGCTGTTGCATTTGCAATTGATTGCGCAATCGAGATATTTCGCGTGCATCCGAACGTCGGTGACGTCGCAACTGTGTATTCTCTGAAACTATACGCCGTGCTAGCTCCAGGACATCTTGTGGTACTTCTAAAGCCACTAATCTATCTTCTAAATCTATTGCTGTTGTTCCTTCCGAGTCAGAATCACTTTCCAGAGCTGAGGTACCAATGTCGGTTGAAGGTGGTTCTATGTTTACTGTAGAAGACGTTACCGCGGTACTACTCTCTTCTTCTTCACCGACTTCATTTTTACTTTTCTGTGGCAATTCTTTCTGATTGCTTTCAGGTGTATATGAAGGGAATGCAGAATAAGTGCCCACACTAGATCCAGAACTAGGAGATGTTTTCTCGAGTTTCACGCTGTCTGGCGGAGGTTCTTTCTTATCTCTCTCATTTGGACTCGATAAGTGATGATTATAACGTTTGTGTTCATGGTGATGCCGTCGCTGATGATGAGCAGAGGGTGGAAGTACTACAGGCACTGATGGTGCAGGTATAGGTGCTAAGGCTACATTTGGTTGAAAATGTGGTTCAAAACGTTTGCATTCAGAGAGAGGAACTACGCGTTCTGGATGTTGCAATACAGGTGGACCTCGGCTTAGATATGCAGGCACCAATGATGAACTGTTTACAGAGAACATAATGATTTTATTGTACAACCTATCGCTTCCTTACTTTAACCCTCATCCATTCCTCATGTGAATTTGACATATTTTTCACGTAAAGGATGGTATTATTCTGCCATTTGTAGAACAACTAACCTGAAACTTTGTGACTTTTATTTTTTTAAACAGGAAATATATATATACATATTTAGTATTGTTCGTAGCAAAACATGCGACAAAAAAATTTGACAACATCTGTTACAGAAAGGATCCTGGTGCATTAATCTGACCAATATAATTTTCATGTATTTTCAAGTCTTTTGACAGCTAGTTCATGGTTTTGTAATTGTTACACAACAATTATGCATTCATTGTAAAACCCCTTCAGAATGCAGCTAGACATGTATAGCTTTAAATGTCAAAAGTTGGCATGAACTTGATCAAGAGAAGAGAAGTCGTTATGTATTCTCATATAATGTAGCAACATTATTGTTTCATTCCGTTAGATGTTTTACTATTGCATCGATTTGACACATGAGAGACACATTAAATTGCGAAAATGAGGGACAGACGAGGGTTAAATATATATATATATATATATATATTCAATACTATCCTTACCTATCTTTGTGCTTGCAAGTACTTGTAGTATTCCAAGGTCTAAAAGCTGATGCCCCTCTAGCTGCTAATTCAAAAACTGCCCATTGCATTTGTAGATATGGATCAGTTGCATTAGCTACCTGTGATACAGGATGATATAAGCCTAAGCCACTCCCATTATATATTCCTGGACATTCGTCTCTCGTTACATCTCTTCTAATTCGTTTAGCCAATTTTTCAGAATCATGGCGCAACTGGAAAAGGATTCTTTATTTTCTTCTTCTATTTGTATTTTAATATACAACCAGCATTAATTAAGCAGTAAAATTGGAAAATTTTATCGAATATGAATATTTTAAAGAAATAATATACAATGTACAATACCTCTGATTTTCGCTTGGAACCCAATATCAGATGTTTCTCTTTTAATTCTCGAAATGTATTCAGTGATTTATTATAATTTTCTTGTTCCCGTGAGAGTAGCAGGTATGATCTCCAATTTGCAGACTCAAAACCCCAATGACAAGTACGATTTTCAAGAGATCTGTGAGCGTGTCTAACAAAACATTGAGGTGAAAATTGGCAGCCACATTCGATACATTCTATACACACTGAATCGTCAGATTCAAACAAATTTGCATCAAAAATGCCTTTACATTTTCCAAAACACTCATGATATACTTTAAACTTGACAATAGCTTCTTTGTCGCTATCACTTTTAGTAGACACTTTCTTTTCAGTATTATCCTCGTTCTGACCAATTTTAGAGAGGTCGCATGATTCTGTCCTTAAAAGCAATGCACTGACAAGCCTTTCGGCATCCGTTTGAGTAATAAGGCCACAGGAAGGAGCATTACGCGGCAGAATTCCTGAATGTTTTAGTTCCTCTAACTGATCTCTTGTACATCGTGAGCAATAAATTTGTAATTCATCGCACACTTGATTGATCTGTTGAAGTGAGAAATCTTGCAGCACTGTATTTAAAATTTGTGGTAAACATAACCTCCTTTCACCTCCTACCACAAAACAAGATATCCTTTCACCCTCCAAAACAGTTTCGCATCTTTCGGAACAGCTTTGATCGGGCGCAGTTAAAATTGGAATTTGAAATTCCAATTCTCTCTTCTCACAAACATTTTTCGAGCGATCTAATTGAGGATCCTCGTCAGAATCTTCGAGCGGTTGGTCCGTCCTGCGAACTTTACACGGGATGAGAGGTGTTACCGTTAAATTATTATCTTTCTCGATATCTTTTGTGGAGACTTGCTCGGATGCTGAATCAATGACACAATTACTCGATCGACTTGAAGGGGAGTAACAAGGTGCCTGATCTTGTAATAGGCTCTTGCAGTCCATACCAAGCAAGGCCGAGCTCGGACCCTGTAAGCTTTTCACAGCGGATAGCTGATATGTCTTTAAGACGGTCTTTAATTGTGGGCTGTACGATTGACTGTTTGTATTGCCAGGCAATAGGGTCTCCATTATTTGTTTCGCGCGTGCAAAGATTCAACAAGATAGCGAGCTCGTTCGTTGCATGAAATCTTCGAGACAGCTCGTGACATACCACGCTCTTTCGTGCGATCCGTAACATAGGCGTATTTACCACCTACAATGTACAAAACCTACACGCGTTCACTTTGCACTACTTAATTCAACACTCGTGTCATTCATAGTAGTCCGTATTACGATCACGGGGTGATAAATAGCACTAGTGACCAACCATACGATGTGTTCATCTCAGATGATGCACTATTACATCCAGTCGCTTCAACTTTGGCACGCGAGAGAGTACACGCTTAACCCGTTCATGTATGTCTTTCTCTAAGTCTGTTCCCCTTGCCGTAATATTATGTTCAGCACAAAGATCCCGACTATCTATTATCCACAGTCTATTGTCCATCGCAACGTCGCTTCCATGCACATGATAATTCGTACTTGCAGAACGAGTGTGTATACAGATATACTTAAAAAAAAAAAGAGGAGAAAACAATATAGCCTCCACTGTAAACGAACCCGCAGTCGAGACGGTTTAATTCCTTCCGATTTTACATTTGTTCACTTTGTTTGCCCACGGATTCTCCTTTACAGTTCGCAGTCCGTTCTTCTCTTTTTACTTCTCGTTGATATTCTTTGCATATTTCTCCATTTATCGTTTTATTACAGCACGAGAAATCTCTTCGGTTATAAGCATATCCATTGTTTCGCGATCTTCGTTATCACTGCCGTCGTTTCTATCGTCGATGCTTTCGGTATTATCGTTACTACCGTCGCTACCGTCGCTATCACGATCGCCACCGCGACCGCCATTCGACCGCCACCGCCACCGCCGCCGCCACAGTTATTTCTACCACCACTGTCGCTGCCACCGCCGTCACAGTCGCCGCCACCGTCGTCGTCTTCGTCGTTTTCGTCGTCTTCGTCTTCGTCTAATTCTTCTCCGTCTTCGTCTTCGTTGTCGTCTCCTTCGTCGTCTTCTTCACTGTCACTACCACCCGACACCACCAACACTATTGTCGTTCTTCAACGACGATGTACGAGGACAAATAAATAGTTAATTATACTATTTATTCAAGTAATCATGAAACCGATGACATGTTCGATCGATGAACATTATGAACAACATCGTCAGACAACGGATTGACTTAACGCATCGCGACGAACTGACGTATCGATCGCACACGAACTCGGATAGGAAGAACCGCTCAAAAAGATACGCATATTTTCGATCGTGTTGCACGTTGTTGTTTAGTCATGGGCAACACGAGGCCCCGCAAAATATCCACAACTCGGCCATCCAATGTTAATACCGTGATATTAACACAAACCAAATATACCAGTGCGTTTTCGTAGCAAGACGTTTCGTCGATTGCATGCGTGTATTCTCCTTCCCTCCCTCCACCCTTCCTCTCCCTCCACTAGTGTCTTTTTTCTGGCACAAATACTCTCCACCTTGCTTTTTTTTTGCACACATGTATACACACACACACGCATACACTATAATCCTGCGCGTATGTAAACACAAGGAGGTATCGTCATGGGATCCTTAAAGTGGACGTAGATCATTGTACACTTTTGTAAACGCACAGAGCATTATATTCTTAATTACAGAGAATTGTCGATCTGCATGTGTTGTATACACGGAACCGCCTCTCTCGCTCATGTCTTTGGCTCGGATCGCATAGAACTATCGTAAATTTTGCGCGTCTTCGATCTCTTTCACAAGTGTCACGTCGTCGATCGAAGTTCACTATACCCCTTTTTAACACCGCAACGTCCACCGAGCCAGCATTATGCCTAGCCTCCTACCGTGCTTCTCTGTCTACTACTTTAGCAGCGTTGTCTCTATCGTATTCTCGTATCTATTAAACCAGTGTGGTGACACGCACACATCCATATATACGCATATATATACATATATATATGCACGTTACAGATCTCGCGTAACCACGCTCGCTTCCGAAAGATGTGGAATGGTTGAGTCTGCGTATCTACGGATCATAGCATAGTGTCGGTTTGGTCGGACGACGACAGCACTGCTGGCGATGGTGGGAACGGCTGACATGAGTACAATATTTTCTCGCTATGAGTTCGATTTATCCTCCCCGCTATAAACTTGTTACTATCCCTACCAGTTTGGATTGTACATAGACAACGTCGGACTATTTCTTTCTCGTTTTCGTTTCCTCACACTCACGCCTACTGCAAAACAAAAGCGAATCGCCAGCGGCGACTATTCGTTTATAAGCTTGTCACCGGTAACGAACCGCAAGTCTATAACGTAAATACTGTATTTAATCACGTGATCTTCCCGTCAAAACAGCCTACATTCCGTCTATGTACACCCACATCGACAGAGCGCGCACCTAATTCCACGTTCATTGTCAGGGCAAGCTTAACGTTGCGCATGTTAGGCTATCGGCGTGGCGGTGATGATGATTTATTTTGATTTTTTATAAAGAATCGACCATCGTTTTTGTTAGTCTATCTCGAGAGTGTTATTTTGATCTTGTTCAAAAATATCTCGGAATCTTACAGGTTTATCCAGGTATTAATTCATCCATCATTTTTACTTTGATAGGCCTTATCAGAAATGATAACTAAAGACAAATTATGTTATTAAATAATTTCTTTTGTTTTCAACTTGCGATTGTAACGTGACATACGCACAAAATACATATATTTAGTAATAATTCAAGGATAGAAGTAACTATTAATAAAAATTTATTTATTAAAAATTAATTACATAGTATCTTAAAAAAAGAATTATTGTATATATATATATTCTATTTTGGTTTTTTCATCTTTCGTTTATCCTTTTTCTTATGTTTCTTCTTGCTCTCTTTTATAGTCTGTTTTTTCCTTCGTTCTTTCTTTGATCTTTTTTTTCTTTTAATTTCCTCTTTTTCCGAGGAGAAATCAGAATCATCTGAACTTGAATTACTGGATGACAAAGATGAAGATGACGACGATGACGATGTACTTGAACTAGATGGGGAGGATTCATTAGATGCACTTTCAGCTTTTTGTTCTATTATAGGTACTATTATAGGTTTTGGATGAATTTTCAAATGTTCTCGTAAATCGTCTGTAAGTCCACCCAAACCAATTGATGTAAAAAAGTTTATAGCAAATCGAGTATTTTTTGGATCATCTCTGGGAAATAATCCTTCAAACGCTTCTTGTAATGTAACATCTTTAACACGTTGATTAAGCTTAGATAGTCCCATGTATTCTGAAAGTTCTTGGAATAAGATTTTGATGAATATCCTATTAGAACTGGTTGTGTCGTCCTCTGTTAATTTTATACAAGACAGTACCTCCCACGAAATAGAGTCGGTAAATAATAGATGAGCAAAGAACTTTGATACGTTACGTAACTTATTTGTATCTAAACGATGTATTGTGTGGTATGAATCTCGAAAAATTTGTTCAAATGGAGTGACATACATCTTGTTAATAGCACAAAATCGACCTGCTAATAGACCAAAAAATTTTTCATATGTTCTCATCTCTGCACAGCAATCTAAGAACATATGACAGAGTTCTGTTTCCTGCCCAGGTTTCAGTTGCATCTTCATCAATTTGTGTGCACATTCTTCAAAGTCAAGAGACGAGTGAATTGTCAAATATATTGTTCTTCTAAGAGCTGTTAAATTTGTTTCAGTATTATCTACAATTACGTCTTCTTTCCCTTCCATTACAGCAGTGCTGCTATCTTCATCTGAACTATCTTCTTCATCATCTTCTTCGCTTTCTGATCCACTACCGTCTGAACCTAATATTTCTTTACTTAATTGTTTATATTTATCTTCGTTAGTAACATACTCTGCATCAAATTTGAAAACATTCAATATGTCCTGAGAATCAGTTGCTTCGTCTAACGTTACTAAATGAGTAAACTGATTTTCTTCTTCAACGAGATCAAGCTCTTCTGGAACTGCTTCGTGATCTTTGAACCCATCTTTTCGAACTTGAAACATGACTTCTATCATGTACTGAACCCTTTTATCTAATTGTCCTTCATGTAATATGTTTCGTAACATTTCGAATATAGCTTCAATACCTTTCCTAGTAACTTCAGTCAATTTCATACCACATTCTTTTAAAAATGCAATGGCTACTTCAATAGAATCATCTGTTGGTGTTTCTACTAGTAATGTTAGTATTTCTAATGCTAATATCTCGTGAGCTACTTTTTGATTTACTAAATGTGCTATGAATGTTCCCGACGAAATACAAAGAGGTTTGTCATTCCTTCTAAAACCACGTTTAAATTGTATTACAAGACGTTTTAATAGTAATTCTCCAATGTTAGGAAATTTAGAGTTGATGATCGCAGTAAGAGCTGCATAAACAGCAGTAAACGTTGGAGATGCTGCTTGAGCTTGAATTATAGATCGAGCCAGCAGACCTCTACCTCTGACAATATTTTCTTTTAAAAGCTCTCGAGTTATAAGTCCTATATTACTAACATTAACCTTATTAATGTAACCATGGATAGATTTCTTCAAAGCCTCCCATGCAATACGTTGATATGCAGCTCCTGATTTATCAGTGATTTCTGCTTGCATCATTTTTAATTTTGCAGGTGGAATATATGCACCTCCAGTTCTTGATGTTATTAAATCAACCGTTCGGTTTTGTCTTTCTGTTACCTCATCAGAGGTATTTTGCCCTTCTCTTTTCTCCATGGTTTTGTTTGTTACTTTATCTTTTTCGTTTTTTCTTTTATTTTCTTTTCCATAATCTCTCGACCTTTTCACATCATGTCGTCCATAAGATCGTTCCTGTGTATACGACTCTTCATAATCATGACTTCTTTTATAATGATTATTTCTTCTACTACTTCTGTCATTGTGGTAATGGCGATCTCTTAAGCGATGACTTTGGCGTTCATAGTTGTCTCTATGACTTTTACGTTCATAATCGTCTCTATAACTTTGACGTTCATAATCATCGCAATGACTTTGACGATCATAGTCGTCTCTATGACTTTGACGTTCATAGTCATTTCTGTGACTTTGACGTTCATAATCATCACGATGACTTTGACGTTCAGAGTCACCTCTATCGCTTTTAGAATGTGATCTTTTCATCTGGTCACTGAAATTTGAAAATAGTAGTGTTAAATTTTCAACAACAACTACAGTAAATGTAAATATAAAGTAAAGTAAATATAAAATCAACAATTTTCTTAACCTTTATTTTGCTTGGAAAATGTTGTGTAAAGTTAACTTTTCACTGGTAACCACTAGCTTTTATCAGCTTGTACAAGTATAACTTATACTGTGCTTTTATGTTAACAGAATTAAAACGCATTTATTCATCACGCTTCCAATATAGGGTAACCTCAAATTTCTATTCATGATTCATCACTGATTATAACCTAAAAGATAAATATTGAAGACATTCTTATAAAAATAAATGTAACATTTTTAAATAGCACTCTTTACCACTTGTTACTGAATTCCAAGAATTACAAATATGTATCCAATATTGTCCAGCCAGCTGATGTCGCCAAATACAAGTAACATTTACTCACGATGCAAACCCATGTACATAAGACAACCCAATACAACTTTACAGCATATCATTCAAACGGTGGGGACTATGAACACGTCCAAAACAATGTTGTAATGCGTTATCCTACTTTGTATTTATATTGTTCATAAATACTTCATACTCTATCTAGTGATAGATACCATTCAGTTAGAAAATTATAAGCTTTATATTTTAATATGTAAATGCAATAAGTTAAATATGAAATACAAATAACAATCAACTTCTTAAAATAGATGTTTATGTGAACGATGATTTACATTTTGCAACATAGTTTAGACTATATAAATACAGAATTTTATTAAACACTTTCAATTATATGTAGTTTAAAGACTTTTTATGATGTTTAGAATTAGCCACAATTCATACGTATACATTATTGTGGATAATACACAAGGTATAAAAAATTCAAATATTTCTTTATTTTTTTTTTATAATTACAACTATCAAAATGATGTTAACATAACCGGAGTTCAGTTCGACTTCTTCATTATTGCATTTACATATAATATGTATGCATTATATCGTATAAAACATATACACAGTGAAGATATGTATGTGTCTAATAAACATGGCGACTGCCAAGTGACAACGCGTTTTGCTGTGTTAAGTACTTTTCAATTTTGTTTAATATATGTCTATTTCTAATTAGTGGTTTTAAAACAGCAATATTTTATTCTACTAGAAGTACATATCAGGATTATTTCATCTGACTTAATAGTTGGATCATTTTTGAAAATACTTGTGGTGAGTCAGAAATCATATACGTACAACAAAACTAAGGTTGTTATAAACTCGACTAGATTTCAAACGTAACAGTTATCTATATTTTTTAATTTTAGCAAATTAAACAAAAAAATGTCAACTTGTTTATATAACCAAGTAAAATATTAGAATATTTGTTTTCTTGGATGAGTATTAATCATAACAACTTTGTTGATGTATTGAGTTCTATTTAATACAACCTTCTGAATTTCGTAAGATTAATACAGAATTCTATAAGATTATTATAAATTGCATTCCTACTTCATATCCGTCATTATACTAGACAATTTTAATTGTAAAAACTTGTACAATTTGTTATTGTGCCTTTTTATTTAATCCAAATGTTCTTGTAATTCAATGATAATAAGTAGAGCTTGAACATAATACCTTTTAAATATTTTTATTTTTTAGCAAGAAGAGGTCAATATACATTTTGAAAATGCCTACACAGACAACGGAGAATGATGATATTCGAGTCAAAATTGTTTATAATGGGTAATATAAATATATAATTTCTTTGTAATAGTATGTATTTTTTATGAAAACAACAGTGAAAGAAACAAAAATAATAAAGCTAAGAAATAAAATATTAATTTTCATATATTACCTACATAAGTATATTGTTCACAATATAGCATTTGTAATACAATGATTTATGACTTCCCATGAGTTGAAACTTATTTAAATATCTCAATGTTGTGAAGTAAATATATATATTTAGCATGTATTACTTACATGCTTTTGTAATTTGTAAACTTTTTATATAAACAAAATTCTTTCAACATATGAATTATTTATATTTTATGTATTTTAAGTTTTCCCCGTAATTTATTCTTAAAAGGAAAAGAGGTCATAATTGTTTGTTTTGCATCAGGGAAGTGCAGATTACATATATTACTCCTGGAATTTCGGTAGACACGTTACGGGAGGAAATGCGTACAATATGTGGATTCGGTGCGTCAGGTCAAGATCAATTTACGATGAAATGGGTTGACGATGAGGGGGATCCATGTAGGATTGCTTCTCAGCAAGAACTGGATGAATCACTGCGTCTTTATGAACTAGAGAAGGATACTGAGATAACCATACACGGTGAGTAATGTTCTGCCAGTGTAAATCTATTTGTAGTTAATGTTTAGAACGCCATCCAAATGGTTTTTTCGACCATCGTACTTTTAGTGATAACTAAACTGTGGATTTTATGCATTTCACGTTAAACTGTGACAACATTAGAAAAAATTAAGAATGTTGTAATACTCTTTGCAATTGATTAAAGTTACTAAAAGAAGAAGTACATTCCAAGTTGTCCCCTGTTTGTTATAATTGACGTAGATGATTTTTATTTTGTATAAAAATCCAAAGTCTACATAGTGATACATTTGTGATACTAGTGTAACCGTAACTATCCATTTAGATTTTTATTTTGTTTCGACCTGATAGAATTCTGAACAAATATGTAAATTTTATTCATAATGTGATTATAATTTTCAAATAGTTTATTTGGTAGGTAAATGTGAATAATTTTTCAATGCAGGATAGTGGTATTTAAATATATTTTTTCTTGGTCATCTGTTTTGCACACAATTGCATATTTATTTTGTTTGTGTATCGTTTAAGATAGTTTTCTACTCAACATATTATTGCGCTTTCCATATCTTCATACTATAATACTTATATGATATTGTTAATTACGTTTACATGTCATCAATTAACATTGGATTTTATGTAAAGCAAAAACACTAAACAATTTAGATTCAGACGTAATATAGAGAATTATCGTGTTAACCTTCTGACGCTTATTACGGACAAAAATGACTAATAACTCGAATAATTACAACCTCGGACAACTACGTCCGATCTACACGATCGATAAGCATTAAAAATTTCATGCATCCCTTAAAAATCGTTCCATTCATGCGTATTTACTAGATCCCCGATTACGTAGTGTTTAACGGACTTGGAAACGAAGGCAAACACGCGAATGAAAACTAATAAAAGAGGCTCTTAAAGAGAAAAGGGCAAGGGCGGAAAGGCATGAGAACGTAGTTAAGCAAAGCGAACGTGAAAAGGTGGGTGAGAGAGATTACGAGAGAGAAAGGGTTGAAGTAGGGCTGAGGAAGAAAGAATATTAACATGGAAAGGGGATCGCGGAAGGAAATATTGAGGAAGAAGAATTAGAGCGAATGTACGAGCCAAGAAGGGGCGGGGTGGAGCGAGGGGGACTAAGGGACAGGATGATGGGCGGAAGGAAGGAAGGGTGGTGGTGGTGGCTCGGGTAGAAAGTAACGGAAAGAACAGAGGAAAAGGTTACGAGAAGGGAAAAGAGTTGGGGCGGTTTGTTAAACAGAAATCAGTTCTGTTTTCGGCGTGACTTTAT
Organism: Halictus ligatus; assembly: GCA_028454255.1. Classification (NCBI taxonomy): domain Eukaryota; kingdom Metazoa; phylum Arthropoda; class Insecta; order Hymenoptera; family Halictidae; genus Halictus; species Halictus ligatus. Next base: position 828,994 of record CM052146.1, on the reverse strand, counting down.
CCTAGCGTTTGCGCATTTCGTGGAGTAAAACTGGTCGGGTGGTGACGGCGGTTAATGAATACTGCAGCAGCAGTCGATATTCTTACGCGGACAGATTAGCTGGGCGAGAGTTTCCTCGTGGAAGTCCTCCCGAGGGTGGAGGAACGGCCGTGCGAAGAAGCTAACCGGAAATCTCGTTGGGAAGGGAAAAAAGGGTGGATCGAGGAGAGGGTAGAAGGCCGGTTGATCATTCCCCGAGGTTCATCCGCGGGAAGATAACGGGGATAGCCCGGACGGAATATACGCGCGGCGGGCGGCTGGGCTTGTTTTAGTGCTCCGCGGAACTCGTGTGTCGAGAGGTTGTGACGGTGTATCTTTAACAATCGCTGTTGTCACTGGAGAGGTTGCAAAAGTGGCGATAAACCAGCATCGATCGCGCTGACTCGTCGCATTCTCAGCCGGGCTCCTGCAAGAGGTCGGTCACGGTAGAAGAGGCGAGGACAGAGGAGCACGGGGGTGAAAGAAGGAGAGGAAGGGAAAGACAACGGGCCGGAAAGAGAGAGATTGAGAGAGCGTGCGCACGTACCGCTGGGTAGGAAAGTAGGGAAAACTCGGGGGTGGGAGTCGGAGGGTGATAGCGAGCAAAAGACGGGAGCCAGTGGTGTACGGTTGTTGGCGGACGATATCAGACAGCCAGGATAGAGGAAGCGGAGAAAGATAAATACGGGTAAATTCGTCACGAAATGGCGTGGGGTTATTGGAGCGCAACGTCGGTCAGCGATAGGGGTCGATCACCCCGTCGGGAGAAGGATAAACAACAGTCTCAAGGTTTGCATCAGCACCAACAGCAGCAGCAACAACAACAACAACAGTTTCATCAAACCGAGTCGGGGATCAGCACGGGGTTGTACGGGGTGCAGCAGCAAGTACAGAGTGAGATCGGCGTCGGTACGTCGTCCGGGCCCGGTGGCGGTGGTGCTGCTGGTGCCGCAGTCGAGGAACCACCCTGCAGTATGATGATACAGGGTGGTTCCTTCTATTCTTATTCCGCGGCACTGGCTGCTGCGGCAGCAGCCGCGGCTGGCCGTAAGATCCCGCCGGCCGTCGAGGTACCGTCCACCTCTTCCACGGGAATTCAAGTTTTGCCGCGTGATCGGCCGATTAAATCGAGCACCAGCACGTACCCACCCTCGCCCAGCAGCGATTCCGCCGAGTACGAGCAGCCGATCGCCGGGATACGGGGCGAGTGTTCGCCCAATAACAGTCCGCGCGACGAAATATTCGTGCAGCCGGGATCCTCGTCGTCCAGAATGAAACTGCTCGGCAAAAAAGGTGTCGACGACATCTCGGAAGTAGATCTCGACGAAGTGATCGCCACGGAGATGATGTACGCGACCGGCAATCAAGCTATAGGGCCTAATAGGTGTCGTGTACACGGGCCATGTAATCAACGTCCGGATCCTGCTCCCTCCACCGCCGACGATACCACCGGATTCTCGCAGTTTTGGTTCAACGACATTACCTGGGGTAGGTCTCGACACCCTCTCCGCGCTTCATTAACCTGATCGATTGATTCGTAACGAGGTGCACAGGTGCATCGACACCACCGTTACGTTCCTTCTGTTTCGCAGCCTATTGTTTGCATAACCTTTCGATATTGCACGTTATTGCGCGCCGATGACGACGCAAATCCACTCGGTTTACCGCCCGGAGTCAACACGATCTTGATTCAAACCGAACCGTCCGAATGTTCGGATGCAATTGCAACATATTGATCGCGAAGGATAGTGCGTGTTTTCGAGATGGTGTGCTAACATGTGCGCTTATCTAATCATCTCCGCCTAGTTCCATATTTCACGATTTCAGAAGGATCAGTGCGCGACTCGCGGACATCGTTTCATTTCGAACGCGCTGGGCTCGATGACGACGACGTATGCTTCGCGTGCGGAAGTTAGTGTTTCTTTCGAGTTTGCTGCGGTTTTTTTTTATCACTATCACGAACAAAAACACAAGAAACGCTGATCGGAACGTTCCTAATACACTCGTATCTAATACAGATCGATTTATTAGAACAGTACTACGATACATTTTCCAAGGTCGAGCTAGACGGGTAACAGCATAAGGTGAAAAGATGAAAAGGGAGACGTATGCCACGCATAGTGGTACAATAAGCTGCCGCTGTACCAACTATAGAGAGTCTTTGTTTGCTCTCGTTTGATCGCAGCGATCCCTGGGTAACAGGCGTAATTAACACCTCGCTAGTTGTATTAATTCGTGGCAAACGATGTCTATAGTAATACTCGCCGCGGTGGAATCGTTTTGCGACGTGTTATGCATCGATTGTTAATAATCGCGAAGGCTTTTCCCGAAATTGTTACGGGTACAACGTCCGTGAGCATTTATGTTAAAAGGATCCTCTTTCTTCGGAATTTCTCAAATCTAATATAAATCGACGGAGATTCGGCGAAATGACTCGAACGACTAAACGAAGAATATAGTTATCTATTTCGACCGGGGAACGAATTATATTCTAAGCTCCGACGGTTTGATTATACCGAAAGCTTGCCAATACATACTGATAAGATACTCGGCCGTTAAACAGAGTAGGACGGTTTCTTTAATTTTGTGGCAGGTCTCGCCGATAGTTTCGATCGATTATTCGATGGCGAGCAAGATGTAAAGGCGTAGATTGAAAACAACGTTGCACCTATCCGTGTCCACGAAGGCTCCTCGTCGATAAGCGATAACGCGATCGCATCGTTTCAATTCAATGTTACGTGTTATCGGGCAGCGTTTAATGATCAAGCCACTGAATAAAAGTGACAGTATAGGACAGACCTATGTAGCCGCGGCCAGGCAGCGGTTAGGTTCGACATGTGAACGGAAAAAGCCAATTTCGATCGTGGTCCGTAAGACAGTTGATAGGCCCGTGTAGTGTTGGAACACGTTCGCCGTGTGCGATCCCGTCTTCGATAGTTACCGATCATTGTCTAGGCCGTGCTGACGAGGACACCGCCGCGCATCGTTATGATGACGTTGTACGTGATACACGATCTTCGTTAGTATTCGCTGCTACATATTTTCATCCAACGTTGTAAGATCGATCCCTCAAAATTTTACCGGCTCGAGTGTGCCTCAAGTATTAGTTTCGAACGCGTGCAACTTGCAAACGGGGATAACGTAGCATCCAAGTGGATGTTCGAATAGACAATCGAAGTGTACAATTTGGGACCGTCGATGATGATGATGATGAAAAGAAAAAAGATGAAAAATTAGTGATGGCCGCATGAATTTGCATGATTTTGCATCACTGAATATTCATGAGATATTCTTTCCCGTGCCTCGAAAACCGAGTTTTCGATCAACAAAGGGGAACTACAATCAAATTAGATATGCCATTAACCCCTTGACGATGGCGATCGCGTAATGAAAAGGTAACCGTGATGCCGGTTAGAGTGACTGCGCTTTCGTGCAGCAGTAGTCAAGAATCAGAGTTTACATTTTCCAGCGCAAGTTAACATGATTTTAAATCGAAACATTTATTTGATTGACATCGACATGAAATGCGAAGCTTCTACGTCGGATTATATTGGCGAAAATAAAAAAAAAAATGGTGAATGTAAAACGTGACATAGACCCTTATCTCTAATTGATATCTCCGACGTGTGATAAACACAGGGTCCCTACGAAATATGGCGCTCAAGGGGTTGACGAATTATATTAAATTGTACGGTTTCTGTGGGTTGAGAAAATATAGCAGAAACGATTCGCTATCATCGAACTTGAAGCTCGAGCGTGTAGTTGTTTAGAAGTTTGCACATGGCCGCATTAGAACATGGCCGCGTACACAAAGACTGGCAAAGTGACTGCGATTTAATTGGAAAAGTCTAACGAGTACTTGAGTCTGTGTACAGTCAGTTGTAAAAAGTATTCGTACATACTTTAAAAACCAACAACTTTTTTCAAATTGCATCAAACGGCTTGAGTTTTTCTTTTTTGTGATGTTAGTAGCATTAATTTACTGGGTAATGCGTAATTAAGTTTTTCTTTTTTAAATTGCTACTGGTTGCAATTGCGAGGAAGAAATCAGAGGTCACAATTTTGAAGTTTTTCTTATGTGTGTCTGGAAGACCTAAGTGAGTTACATGCATGCGCAAGGTTGCTATGAAAGTCATTGAAGATAGCAAAAATTGTAAGAAACTTCGATTCAAATGAATCGCAAACTCTAAATTCAAAGCTTTTTACATCTTACAATGTCTACAGCTTCTTTATGCACCAATGTGTATTTAAAATACTCAAAATCGTGATCTTTAATTTTTTTCTTCGCAATTTCTGCCAATAGCAATTTTAAATCAAATTATTTACACATTTGCTAGTAAACAACTCCTTCCAACATCCCAAATAAATGCATGCTGTTTGGCTCACATATAAAAAAAGTTATTACTTTCTAAAGGGTGTACGAATACTTTTTACACTGACTGTACGAGATTAGCTCTAAACTGCGGTTTATACATAACAAAACGGGTAGGTTGTTTATACATATTTTCATAGACTGCTGTACAGAAGAGATCAAGAAACAAATTTAAGTCAACGATTAAGTACCACATGGAGTTATAACAAAATGACAATGTCATTTAGTAATTATATAAAATATTAATAATTATAATAATATTTACATATCAGCAAATGCGTACGGTTTGTTTCACAATTACTGGATTGCAGAGACTTACGCAATCTCTAATATTCCGAAATAGATTTGTTCAAGGTTCGTATCAGGTCGAAATCAATTTTCTGTATGAAAAACTCCTATACCCTCAGAGTAATGCATATAAATATAAGAACAGTTTTGTAATTATGATAAGACCATTAGAACATCTCTGTCCGTATAGTTACAAATTAAAACAATTTATTGTCAATGTTTTTCTAGAAGCAAGGTATTATTTTGCGTCATTCGAACGAATTGGTAGAGTTGTTGTACGCCAACGATTCAACGCGACACAAAAATGATTCTGCGCTCAAGAAAATTGTCCGTTTCTGTTACAGTTTTTCCTAACGTTCCGCCTGCACCTGGAATGCCCTGTCAGGGAGAAGACAGTGAGTTTCTCGTCGCAACAATAGTCGCAAGTTCCTAACACACGCCCACTTGCTCAGCATCCTCCCAATACGAATATACTAGCCAGCGAGTTATACGATTAGCAATTAACGTTCTTTTAAGTTTCTCACGAGCTGTATACGATTGGTCTAGCTAACCGATTCATGTAAACTGTAAACGATTACTATTATCTTTTCTCTGGTGTATCGTTCTTTCGTTGATCGACGCTTGTTTCTTTTCGTTTGATCTATTATTGCCGCATCAAGAGATTTCATACCGATCAATTTTTCATGGTGTACGTCGACCGTTTTTGATTCGTTACGTTCTCCTTCTTTTTAGTTTCATCCTGTACGTATGATTCGTGTCAGCAGGAAGAGCACCGCATAGATCAATCGCACTTGATAATACAGCGATTTCCCCGTTCGAATACCGCGGGGCTTGCGGCACGGACATGATCTTGCCGTGTTTACAAATTCGCCGGCTCGGTTGTTTCGCCCTTGCCGGTGTTCAATAGTTTTAGCGTGACTTGCTATGGAGCAACTCAGGCGATTTACGATTTTACTGCAGATCTTTCGGTGCGGTATTCCAATGGATCCGTCTTTTCTCCTAAAATAGCCCGCGTGACGCGCGTTTCCGCTGAGAGAGAGAGAGAGAGAGAGAGAGAGAGAAAGAGAGATTGTAAATAGAATATAATTGAAAGCATGCGAATTTTCATACGCGAGATCGTCGTCTTTCGTGCGCGGCCGCGTCGTAAAATAAATTCGATAGCAAGTTCCGCGGTCAGCTAATATGCATATTCCGGAACGAGGAACACCGTTCGCAGGCATTGAAGACAGGATTATTCTCTGTTCGTTTGTGATATTTATGTTTTTTCATTTTCCAAAGGAAGCATCTACAGACGCGGCGCACGTAGATGGAGGAAGCTGTACCGAGTGAATGGTCATATATTTCAGGCGAAACGTTTCAATCGGGTAAGCATCATATATTCATTCAATTACTGACCCCGAATCGCTCCCACAAACCTCCGTGTACCGCCTATCCCAAAAAACCACCCTCCTCCGGATACACCATATCCACCCACGCTTCTCGCTGCTCTCGACTATAATTTCACACCATCTTTTTCCATCGTGGCTACGAACACACTGTTACCTGTTACACACCGCCGTTTCTCGAAGCGACCCCATATCGGAAAGAGTTTAATTCCTGATAAAAGGAACTTGCTGGCTAGTGGTCACCGGGAATTATTCCGCATTTAACGATCTCAGTACCTACCCGGTCTCTTCTTCGCTCCAGCTGAGGGGTAATGAGGGCGGTGTAAGTCGATTTTACTCGGACGAGGGACAGATAAGAGCGAGGAGGACAGCAAGGGTGAATGTACAGGGTGAGCTACCCAACCGCTGCAACCGGACGTATCTTTGCTGATTTTAACACGATCAACATTTTAAGAAAATGTATGTTGTGATAAAAAGGAGATTCTTTAGGATTTTTATACAACACGAAAATTGTCTGCATTAATCACAAGCTACAGGAGCTACATAGACATTTGTTTGCTTTCTTTATCATTTTAATCGTCTCAATAATATTTTTAAATTCTTTGAATCTGTCTACTATAAAATCCACAATCTAATAATAATATCATTCGAAATTTTAAAATTGTCAATGTTGTTTCTCAAAATCGAATCATTTTTACGTGTCAAATAATTAAATTTCTTAATCCCTGTAGAAAATATTCAACGATTTACAACATTAGTCATTAGTTCACATGGTATAACTCATGGTCTTTGAAAGGATAATGGCCGTAATATTAGGTTGTTCTAAAAATTCGTTTCAGCGATCAAGTAAATGAAAAATTAGGAAACGATAAAAGATTATCGTGTTGCCTCGTGTTGCCCAACAACATCAAGAACGAACATTGTAAAAAGATCTTTTAGGATAACCCAACACCACACTTTGCAGTATGGAAATTAAAATGTCTCCTAAACTGATGATTTTAAAGGGAACGATAAGCAGTAGAGATTAGTGCATTGAAAAGTGGTACATGGAAAAGTGATTGAGATCTTGAATAAAAAGTTTTTTTAGTCTTGAAGTAAAAGTTTCTCGTGTTATTCAAAAAGCAATGGAGTTATGTTAAGTTACAGTCTTGAGTAATTCACCCTATGTAGGAAGAATTTCCAGAGTGTTTGAGGAGGGACACGGGTAAAGACCTATGATAGGGGTTGTTGCGTTTAGATTGAGGGTGACGAAGAAGGGAAGACGCTCCGGTTGAAAGAAGAGAAAAGGACGCGTAGAGTTCGCCGAAGAGGGTCGGGGGTAATTAAAGAAGTAACGGGCGAAGCAGGGTCGGAGCGGAAGAGAGAAAAGAAGAAGAGAGTAGAATTAAGTCAGTGATTGTAATTAGACATACGGACTTTCCTTGACTTACACTACTCTCGTTCTGAGGGCTTCGCAAGAAAACCGCGCCAATTGGGTCCGTATAACTTCCTCTCTTTGTTTAATTTCCGTAGCGAGCGTTTTGCGCGTTCTGCCAGGATCGGATATGGGGACTAGGTCGACAGGGGTTCAAGTGCATCCAGTGCAAGCTGCTGGTCCACAAGAAATGTCACAAAGTGGTGAGGAAATCGTGCTTGAGCGCGCAACAACAGCAACAACAGCAGATACCAAGCATAGAGGCGCAGGCGATCGACAGGAACGGCGATCAACAATTGATGGATGTCGTTCAATGCAGTAACGTACCTCATGTAGAAGATGAGATCTCAGAGTCGCCGATCATCGAGGAGCACTCACGAAATCGTAAGAACGTCTTTGAGAGGGCTCTCTATGGTGACGGTAAAAAAGGAGAAACCTTTTTCAAGAAAACCATTAAGCGCATCGATTCGAAATTCCATAAATTGATTAACGTTTACTTCAAAAGTGTGCAACATTTTTTCAAGTAAAAATATTCATTTAATCCGACGCTGCAACTTCCAGAGTAAGCGGTGCAGTTGTATGAAATCAATAAACCAAAGAGGTTCTTCTGCATGAGAATCATCCGAAAAAGAACTTTCGACTTTTGCGAGATAGGTTTTTAATTTGTCCAGAATATTTTGAAATTATATTTGTAAATTCTAAAACTATTTTTGGAACCGGTCACAGTAGAGAGTCCCCTGTGCTAAGCTAAGAACCGAGAATTTCTAAGACGAATCCTAAAATTATATTTAGTTTCTAATATTTATTACTTGTGATAGTTTTTATGAGAAAGACTACGAGTTTGTTTTAAGCGGACATGTAATAAATACATCATATACTATTCCCGATAAGAAAAAGTATTTGGTCAAAGAAACTAAAGCAATAGCGAAAGAAGCAGAATAATAGAGTTGCCCCTATTCGAGTAGAACTTCTCAATGTGAAAATTCATAACTTTATTAGTAAAATGCGGAACAAAGAAGTGAAACAGTGATCAGTGAAAATACTAAGTCATCTTCCAAATTATAAATTTTCTTTTGTTGAGAAAATTAGAATTATTCTCGCACTTTCGGATATTGTTTATATATTTCTTTGAAATTTTCACATTTCGCCTGTGAATTTCTTCATTATCTCATAGTTGGTAAATAGGTAAACATGTTAATGGTCTATCTACATGTTCTTTACAATATGACAAGATCGTTGTATCTACTCTTTTTAATATACGTATTACTAATTATGTATACAATACACGACACAATATGTATGTATACATTATGTACATTCAAAATATACTTAAATAATTCCCGTATAAACAATATCAACTAGTTCGATTGAATACTTTTTGCTAGGATTAGTATTGACTGTATCAGTAAGTACAGTTTCAACTTTTTCAAATGAATAGGTGTATCTTTAAAAAATGTAAATTAGTCAGACAATTATAATATGGCCTGTGTACGATTACAGGAACCGGAAGCGAAGAGAGGGAGGAATTACCACTGGATACGCTAAACGATGCAGACAACTCGAACGATATGCAGAGGCAATACTCACTAAATGATTTCGAACTGATTAAGGTAATCGGTCGTGGTTCCTACGCGAAAGTTTTGATGGTGGAACTGAAGCGTACGAAGAGGATTTACGCGATGAAAGTGATCAAGAAAGCCTTGGTGACCGACGACGAGGACATAGATTGGGTTCAAACGGAGAAACACGTCTTCGAAACTGCCTCGAATCATCCTTTTCTTGTGGGGTTGCACTCATGCTTTCAGACCCCCTCGCGATTATTTTTCGTGATCGAGTTTGTACGGGGTGGTGATCTTATGTTCCACATGCAAAGACAACGTCGTCTTCCGGAAGAACACGCCCGGTTCTACGCAGCTGAGATTAGCCTCGCCTTAAACTTTTTACACGAGAAGGGTAAATATTTACACAACGATAGTTGAGCCATAAAAAGACAGATTACAAGCTATAATTTTTCAGAATTTTATGGGATACACGCACTTAATCAGCTTCGAAATCTTGCGTCAAGGAAATTAACACACTAAAACAAGCTTAGATAACACATTTAAAACAAGCTTTATTCGGTGACGATCAGTTTTAATCGAAGTAGGGAAGCATGCTGATTTATCCTGTAGGAAAAGCCATTTATACGATTAAAATACAAGTAATTAGCAATGAAATTATAGGAATATTAGAAGCTTTTTTTCAATCTAAACTTGAAATATACAAGCATAACTGCTGTCCATTCATTGAACGACTTCTCTATTAAAAAATGGGTTGTGTCAGTAACATAAATAAAACTGTATAAAAGTTTCAACTTTGATCTCAAGTATTTAATAAGTAAACACAAATGGTAATGATACGATGTTGATAATATCCACTTATAGAAGCATAAATAAATGAAACAATCAATGAAACCGTCATTTTATGAGCAACAAACTAGTGTAGTACATTCATAATTGTATTATGATATTATCAGTACAAGAGAAATTCACAATAACTTCTTTTTACAGGTATAATATACAGAGACTTGAAGTTGGACAATGTATTACTTGATCACGAAGGTCACGTTAAATTAACTGATTACGGAATGTGTAAAGAAGGCGTCCGCGAGGGCGACACAACTTCCACATTCTGCGGCACTCCAAATTATATCGCACCTGAAATATTACAGGGTGATGATTATAGTTTCTCCGTAGATTGGTGGGCACTTGGTGTACTTTTGTATGAAATGCTTGCAGGACGTAGCCCGTTTGATGTCGCGGGCGCGTCAGAAAATCCCGATCAGAACACCGAAGACTATCTATTCCAAGTTATTTTAGAGAAAACTATTCGTATACCTAGGTCGTTATCAGTCAAAGCAGCTTCGGTTCTGAAAGGTTTCCTTTGTAAAGATCCTGTTAGGAGATTAGGTTGCGGTAAAAGGCCAGCAGCTTTCCTGGATATTGTTGCGCATCCATTCTTCAAAGCAATTGATTGGGAAATGGTAATTATTAGAATATACCGAATGTGTACGATATTAATGTTTCAACGGTTCGGTATTGTTTATTGTTTATTCCGTTTTTAGTTGGAACAAAAGCAGGTCACACCGCCTTACAAACCACGTTTAGATTCTGATCGTGATCTAGCCAACTTCCCACCAGAGTTTACGGACGAACCTGTTCATTTAACGCCGGATGATCCGTAAGTTTTTAATTCTTAGTTATTCGTTGGAAGTGGATCGGAGAATATTACTGACGGCAACTGATATTTTCCAGGAGGGTGATCGACAAAATTGATCAGAGCGAATTCGAAGGCTTCGAATATGTGAACCCGTTACTCATGTCTCTGGAAGACTGCGTGTGACAAGAACCACTCGTTATTGTGCAACGTCACAATCAATATCAACAGCAATTGCAGCCGTGTTACATGTATGAATTACAAGACAAACTCGCGATGCTCCGTATTGATCCTCTATTGAACATCAGCTCAACAAATCGAGGTTATCATAACAACGTTTTTTTAATGACGTACTCCGAAGAGAATGAGAACGACAATAACTATAACGAATATCGGTTATCGCCACCTTTTCCATTCCGATACGAAAGTCCGATATGCTCCAGTTCTCTAAGTATCACTGATGTCACTTACGGCTCTAGCAATAACAATGAGATCATTAGCAACTATGATCAACACAATTATGATGATGAGGAAGATGAAAGTCCAAAGAAAGGACTCTTGAAGCAAATGTTTTGCCTTCCATTAAATTAAGCTAAATAAGGCTTGTTTAATATTACAAAATTGCCTCTAATCAATAGTTAATATAAATTTTGTAGATTGCAAGAGATTTGAAAACCTGTAACAACGTTAAAGTTTACAGAATCCTTATATTAAGTATTGGAAGAAAAAGTACTTAATTTGCGCCACGTATTATAACGATCATATTGACTCTTCTTTCACATGGTGCTGCAAGTAAGCGTATTAATGGGTATTATTTTCAGCTATTTTTAGATGAGAAATTAATTAAAATGGAAAATGTACCTGACTGCTCGATTAATCTCGTAGATAATATGTCATTCCGTTATGCAGTCGTTCTATTAAATACTTACAAGCATTATACGATCCTATTATATCGCTTGCATGAACGTATTCACTGAAAACAATAGCAACAATATATTTCTAACAAACTAATATGTATTTAAGAAGAACACTGTATATTATAGATTAATTACGTTTTAAAAGAATACAGAAAACGTACGTATATTTCTAAAAGAACTAATTTTTTTCTACATTTCTTTTCTTTTTTTTTTTATACAGACAGTTTGAATCTATAATATATAAACATATTATATATATACATATATACATATATTAATGATAAATATTAATATTAAATATATGTATATATATATATATACCCACTACTAAACACTTTTAAAAGAAAAATGTTGATCACAATGTATATTAAAAAGAATTTTAATCACATCACATTATAGCGTTACAAGTTTTTTCAAATATTTTTGTTCGTGAATTACGTGCTCCAAGGACGTGAAAGTTATACAGTAAACAATTTTGGTGCATGATGTTTTTCCGTATTGTTAAACGAAAAGTAAACGGTGACTAAGAGGTAAAAATTGCACAAAATAAGAAAATATTCTTTAATCATTTAATCCCATGTTATTACAGATTAAATTAAAGAAGATATGATATACCCAATTTTTTACAAGATATTTACATTATAATAGAATAGAATAAAAGTCTTCCACTACCATACCGTTTTGTATTCGTTAGGAATTCCAAGTGTTAATGGTTTACACATTAAAAAAAAAAAAGTTATGATATTTCGCAAATAATTTTCAAGAAACGATTACTGAAAGCATCTAATTTTGTGCAATTTTAAGAATCGAATATGCTTAAGTTACTTTTTATGTGTTATACTCTAACAAAATTGTTTACTGCTGACAGTTGTTCGTTCCTGTGATTATTATAAATATAGAAAACTGTTAAAAGTCTTGATAAAAGAACTAGAGAGTTATGAGATTTGACATGAACCTAGGGTAATTCGAAAGGAATCTAGAGTAAGGACACACACGAAAATAAAATTGCCAAAACACATTATACAAAAACATTTTATAAAAGGTTAACGATTATCTTTAAATTGTTACATGCCAGATATGTATACTATATTATGCAGAGTGAGACATTTCGATTCAATTAACAAAATCTGTTACAACCTTTTGTGTTACTTGTAATATATATTATATTGTATTAAATATATACGTAAAATAAAAACTATCATTTTAGTTCACAACTTTAATATTGGAATATGAAAATAAAATAATATCATTTTATTTTTATTATTTAAGTATTATAAAGTAATAGTTACCGTATTTTTATAGTCGTACGTAATGACAATCCCGCGTAATCATCTTTTAAATGAATGTCTCATTTGTCTTGAACATTAATAAGTAAAATGTATTTTTACAGTCGTGTTCCATACATTTTTGTAAAAGTAAAAACATATCAACGAAAACTTAAAAGAGAATAAAATTATTTAATGATACTACTGTAACAAATACTTAAATTGTAACGATACATGTTATATTAATTACATATATCACTTTATTTAAGTGCCTCGCCCTGTATACTAAATGTATATATATTTATGCATGTGCATAAACACGAAGGTTATTATACTTTATTTAATTTCGTCTATATAAAACAATATAATGAATTTGAATACTTTAAATGTACAATATAACGTAATTATTTTATAACATAGTAAAACCAAAATAAAAATATTAAATTATTTTATTATTTGTCCAAACAGAATTAAGAGGTTGTTGCTCATATATTTTTATCATTTCTTCATGATCAATTATAAAAGAAATATTTTTCGTGTGTCAGAAAGTATGTTCCAAGCGGCAGTTCCAAGAGTATATTTAAAAATATATTAATGAAAATAGTTTTTACTGCAAGTAAAGGCTATGAAATACATTATAAAATGAGAACTATGTTATTTAAATATTCTACTGTTAGCGCTCAAAATAAGAAAAGAAAATGCTTGTTATCGTTTACATATATGAAAGGAATTTTAAAGCGATTTATGCTTTGTTACTTAAAACTTAGTTTTCCAACATGTTAACATATTCCTGGCTGAGAACAGATTGTACAATACTGTAGTTATTAATTTCACGTAATAGTATCCAATACGTATCGGTTAGTAACTGAAAGTTAATCTTATAATTGAAACAAAAACAGAACTTTGTGTAGTGCATTTTATTTATAATAAAATATTTAAAAAAATCCTGGGAATGAGTTTTTAAGAGCTGCATATAAACTAACGTTACAATTTAATACCCCATGTAAGTACACAGTTCTTTACCCGAAAATTGTCGGTTTATAGCTTTATTATTTAATTCTACTTATTAATTATCAATTAAATTAATTTATATCACGTTCATCTCATTTTTGTCAGGTACACCGACATTTTATTTATAGATTGCCAATAATTTTAATATAGGCTCAAATACGAATTTCACAGAAGATTTTCCCCATAGAAAATCATAATGGCCAAACGTCGGAATAGATGATTTTTCATGGTACACCACGTTGATAAGTTTTCTTTTAAGAAGATCAACGTCCTAAAGAAATACAGTGATATTTGTTAACAGTACTCTCATCATTTTGTATTATTTTACAGAGGTATGTATGTAAATTACTAGGCTAAATGTTTTTTTTATAGTTTCCTAGATTTTGACAGAAATATCTTGAAACTGTAACGAAGGAAAATAATTATCATTTACGGATTCATAAATTGGACAACTCTGAGATCGCTCGTTTCATTTGAATTCTTTGAATATTATTGCCCGTTTTAAACAAAACTTTGTAAAATATATAATATATTTCATGTGTCAAATCAGCAAACAAATATTGTAAAAGAAACATCATTTACAAAAGAAATAGCAGATTTTTAAAAATTTTGTCAATATTAGTGTAATAATTTTTACACACCTATAATTTCCGTATTAATAAAGGGGTTAATAATAAAGGTTTCAATACCTTTGGTGTCGCTAATGAATCACTATCGCTACTAAAAAGTGCAACTGGAGCAATCACGTTGTTCAAATTATACTCTGGCGGCACCGAAGAATTATACAACCGATAATTCTTTTCTTCATTATCGTAGTCATACTGTCTGAAGTAGTCTAAAACATTCATTCGCGTTTTTTAGAAAATTGATTACCTCTCGTAGTTTCGAAGCTTTCTCATTTAATGGTTACGTATAAGTACCTTTTTGTATATACCCTTGACCGAAATGAACCGCTTGTTTCCAAGAAGCTCCCGCCGGAATGTGACCAAGAATTACCGTCAGATTGTTCTGTAAATCATTTGAAAGTTAAGCGAATTATCACCTGAACAATTGTCGGATTCGTTAATTAACATTCAACTTTACCGCGCTCAAGTTTGACTGGCTAAAATCGGCGACGAAGAAGAGAAAACTACTACAAAAGAATGGCGCTATCGATTGTGTCTGATCTTTGCAAAGTAGATTTGTCACGAACTTTCCCCAACTGGAACGTGTCCGCACTTCTGGATAACCGAACTTTTCACCGATTGACTATAAAAAACAATTAACGAATGTTTACATTTTAGCGATAAATATACCGATGTGTTACCTAATACATTTCACTTGTTTTTAATGGTATGAGCAACCTTTAACGAAAACTATTTATTCTATATTGAGTATAAGTAACTAACGTTGTTTCCAGGAAATTATACCCTGTATCGATTAATGTTCCCGCTATATGGATCTTTAGCAAAATTTATTTCGTTACAACATTTACTTCTTTAGAACAACAAGTTTTTCCTTTGCAAATATTCTCGTTTCGAAACTTCGAAGTATTTCAAGTTTCAATCTTCGGCACCCTTAATAATAACGAGAATCAAACAGAAATTTATTAATTATTATAATTTGTCAACAGTAATTTTGTTGTTGACAGTAATTTTTATAGAAATGTTATAACACTCGCGCTTTATTGTACGCTTGTACAATGAAGATTAAATAACATTCGTTGAAATAACCGAACAATATTATAAAAAGAAGAAACTAGGCACAGCAACGATCAAATAATTAACATTTTAGTCAGTAATTACAATAAAATAAAATAACTGTTTCGGAAAGCTGTGGATGCACAACTGACCGTCTTTTGTAAGCACGAGTGTACAATATAAATGCATAACATTCATAGTTTGTGCTGAAATATGTTAAAATGCGAAGCACTTTGAAAGTATGTAAACAACGTGAGGATACTTGGAGACGATCTTCGTAATTCTTCGAAATTCTTCAAATCTTTCTACAACGCGTTTCAAGGACGGAAGGAATGTAATTGGTATCGGTTGCGGGAGTTTTACGCAATCGAAACAAAAAAAATTCACGTAGACCTCACCACACCCATGTATGTTAATTTAGCCAGTTTTGTAATCGGCCCGCGCAAATTCCCGGTAAAAGCGACAGGAGCAAGGCCGACCATCAAAGCAATTTTCCCATTATAGTCTGGCCTTTGCGACATCATCACCCAAAACTGAGTGGTTCCCTGCGAGTGTCCGATATAGAAAAGTTTTTCGTACTTGGTCCGGCCGAGAATGTAATCGATCATTACGGGAAGATCGTATACGCCAAGTTCGTGGTAGCTGAAAAGCCATATCACATTTCGAAAAGGGAAGTTGACACGAATAAATTGGCCTGCAGACGAACGATTTATCATGCAACTAATTGTGGGACAGAAGTTGCACCGTTCGTGAGGCTGTTGTACAACCTGTAGTGCAACGCGCGTCGTATCGTATGCATATAAAGCATGCTAAAAATCTGTCGTGCGACACCGTCGAACGTGCGACAGGTTTGTAGGCATGTTGCGACTTGTTGAAGCAACTTTCGTCTATCTGTGTCTTTTTACTTCTTTTTTATTTCATCAAATCCCTAGTTAGCCAAATGCTGTTTCGAGCAAATTTTGCGCAATGTTTGTATCACACTTTGCAAGTAAAAGGCTTGTCTATTTGGCACCAAACCCTGCTTGGAGCAGAATTTGGTCCCCATTTTGTATGAATTTGGCACCAAAACTTGTCGGAAAATTCCTAGCCAAATGCGTAACCAGATGGATCGGAATTTCAGTGCAAAGTTTGCAGGCAAAATGGCCTGCCCTGGCCTTGACGGCCTTCCCTTCGTTATAGACGGCACATTTTGCTCAATATTTGCTCTTGAGCAAAGTTAGTTCCGCTCTTAGTGCGACCGACATGTCCTCTCTAACGAAGCCAAGGTTTGACCTGAATTTGGCATGGAACTTTGGCTGCAAACTTTGTACTCAAATATCGAGCATAATGCAAAAACAACTGGATAGAAATCTATAAACAAATTTTGGTGCCAAATTCATAGCAAATTGTTTACTGGGGATCGTTTGTTGATACTTCAGGAGAGAATACATATTCCGTCGCAGCGACCGATTGTTATACCGTTATCTTTTATTTTTATTTCTTCACATTCTGTTAGTATAATTATTATGAATGAGGCTGTTGTATTTTTTTTACACGATCGATGCCATCGCGAGAACATATCTACTGCAAAACGACGTGCTCGCGATTGTACGATCATTTCGAGGCAAAACTGAATGCGATCATCTGTTTTTGCAACTGTCTCTGTCCAATTTGTTGTACAACGCGAAGCACGACAAATCGCATCCTTTGCAGGCCGTTTAACACGCGCGAGCGGCATACCTGAAATCCCAAAAACGACGATCCGTTGTAGACATTGTCGTATGGTTTCTCGAATAAATATTGCCTCTGTTGTTCCCGAGCCAAACGTCGTATCCCGCATCAGCTAGTATGTACCCTAAAAATAGCAAAATAAAGGAATTACAAATTATTCGACGCTTCGGGATTGAAATTCAGAGCGTGTTCATAGATATAACAGTAGGTCATAGCACGGTACAAGGTCGTCCGCCATTATCGAGTATCTTTCTATATCCGTTGGTACCATTAAACTGCCTTTTGAACTGTAACAGAGCAATAAAAGTTTATAGATATGTTATAAAGAGCAATGACACGTCTTAATAGGTAAAAGAAACTTTCTAACATAATTCTATTGTACTTTCCCCGTATAAATTGGCAATCAATTTCTAAAAAAACAGATTAAAAAACTAATTACGAAGTTTTACTTGATTATTAAGTGTAAGTGTATAATTACTTTGATTAATAGTTTACAATTACGTGTGGTTTATGTATATGTGTATATTTTATTAATCGATATAGTATATTCATCAAGAACTCGGAAATCTTCATCTTCGTGTATAAAAAATAATTTGACTCAATGTAACTCTTTCGCATTGTTAGACAAAAATTAAACAAAATACTATCATTGTGTAATTATCCAATTAGTATATTTAAACATTTTTTTTTATTCCTATTACTAGAATGCAGAATTGATGCGTCTATATAGTGTGGAAAACATAATGGCGTGTAGAGTGTAACTAAAAATACATGATGTAATCTTTAATCTTAATTTACTGAAACCTTTAATGTATGAGAAATATTATTACCTAGTATCTGCAAGTTAAAATGGGTCGACCAATTAATTATTTATCATAATCGAATGAATGAAAACAAGTATCGATTAAACTTTGTTTGCCGTACGAAAGATTTGATTGTATCGAAAATAAAATATAAATAATATTCGGTTTTGTAACTATTCTACAAGTGATCATAATTTTTTAAATTTGACCAAACGTATCTGTTTAATTATATTCTGGAGATTCGAGATTGCTATAAGTACATAAAATCCACAGTCGCTTTATTTCAAAAGATGATAAAGTATAAAATGAAAATACATATTAAAATGTTAATGTATAGGTATTTCATTACCTAATGAGTTAGATGGTCCTAAGAGAATCCAATCCGCGGAACTTCCGCCTAAGCCATGCTGCACTAAAACCGGTGGCCTTCTGGAAGATGCCTTATCAAGTCGCCCATAGGGAATACGATGAATTTCTAAAATGCAGCCATCGTCCGTAAGTACTGTATGAACCTCCACCGGATAACCGTATTTCCGTATCAGTTCTGGCTATTAAAATAAAAATATTTTTAAAATCGTAACCGGAGACAAACATAACACAGAAAACGACCTAGCAAAATAACTCACTCCCATAAGTTCAATGTCCGGATGACTGTTTTCATTATGAAACGCGGCGACGAAATAAGTATTCGACAGAAAAAGTTGTAAAACGACGAGACTGCTCAAGAACGGCATCATGTTTAAAACAATCGTTGAAGATGAAACGTGGGTATTTTATAGGAGACGGCTGTTTGAGCAGCTGCTCATGGTGCATGTTTCATTTATCCTGTGTTCCCGACCTTTAGCGTGTAATTGCGTCGCATAGCAAATGGAAAGTACAGTAGGAACGGATAAATTGAACCGTTCAAGGAGAAGGTTTCTCCCACCCTTGCTGTCATTCACGACATTGCTCTATCGAAATTACCCTAATTTTCTCTTTGCCAATTTAGACGTTGCCTCAAATTATTTATCTCGAATAACTCCTTGTGCTGTTAAATTACAATACCTCCACTTTTTCGATTTTCCTTATTTTAAGGGCACCGCCATTTTATTTATCTCAACAGTATCTCCGTGCTATCGCATTGCGCTAACCTTTCATAACCGCTGTTACCTTTTTTTTAAATTACGTATATTTACAGTCGCATCACGATTTATGTCATTAGCGAGGACATATAATAATGCACTGTCATAAATTTACCGAAGGAAGGAAAATGTTTAACATAGGCATTGTTACTTTTGTTAATCTCGAATTTATATTTTTTCATTAAACTGTTTTCCATTGTTTCCACTTTTAATATTTTACTGGCAGTTTTTAGTCTTATTGATTTTGGAGGTGTCCTCATTAAAGGTAATTACTCTCGGTACACTTCTCGATGTGATCGATCTTTATGTTTATTTTTAGATCCTACTGTGTTTACGATGTAGTACCCTTGACACCTGCTACGAAAAAAAAACCCATTGTTATCGCTTAGAACCTGGCCTCGGACAGTATTGTGAAAACTGCATGCGCAATCGAGGGTGGTTGTACGCAAAGCAAGATCCATTGCGTCATTATGAATCATAGCTATTGTATACGAATAAATACGGCAGATGTATAATTATTAGCAATGTATTTATCTTTCTTTAATATGATTGATTATTAATTTTTTAATATATTTTCTCATTATGCAAATTAAAAATTTTCTACCCGATTTGCAAGAAACTGGAACGAAATAGAAATTTATTTTCTTTCTTGGAATGTTTAATAGGCTGAAAAAATGTAACAGTATTTAATGCTTTTACTGTTTTAAATTAAACCTCCTCATTCTTTCAGTAATGCCTAAAATTAGCCTACAGAAAATTATATTCAATACGCAATGGATTCAAAAAGTAATTGAACACTGACTTTCCGGTTTTTGAAAAATTGTCGATGTTTAAACTGTGGTAATTTCGTTAAAAGAAATAGTACAGCATCAAACCTAGGCTCATTTTAAAACTCGAAGACTATACTTTCCAAACGCATGATTCATTTTCGTTCCGAACCAATTTTTTGCATGTTTTCTACATTATTAACATTGCGTTGTTGGAATTTATTTTATAAATGGAACAAAATGAATCTTTTATTTCTTTAGAAGGAAGGATCTTTTGAATCGGCTTTAGATTGTATGTTGTCCCCGGCATGGATCCTCTGATGTTCATATTGAACTGTTGCTCCTCTGTTTCATTTTCTTGTTTCATTCTATTTTATACACTTATGCATATTTATAGCCAGTAACAGCAATAGTATACGTCTAGGAGTTAGATCTTGTAACAACTTTTAAGATTACAGTTTTGTCCTGCGATATTGTTTAAACTATTTATTTATTTATTATTATGTATACTAGAATTCCTTGGGTAGGGGAAAATTGAAAAACTGATCAACTAAATCGCACCCAAAAAAAAATTTTATATAAACAAATTGTTCGATTTATCCGCATTTATTCAGATGCGGAAAGTTGTTAGAACTGTAGACAGTATTGAGGAAGGTTCCGTTGGATATTACCACTACTGTACGTACTCAATTTCAAATATAATATAAATATAATCACTAATGGTACAACAATGATTGCTGGACGTTCTACTGGACCGAACAAAGCAAAGTAAAATACGAGAAAGATGAACTCATCATCTGAAACAAAAATTTGTTCAATGTGGGACTGAAAATACAAATAATATAATAAATAATTACAGTCAATTTTTACCGTCGCCAATCCTTCCATAGATAGAAAGACCAAGCCAAGCAGATTAAATGCTACTAAAGTCTGAGTGTGCATGAATGTGAATAGTACCACTTTCTGCATCCGTATTGGTATACGGTACCACAACGAATTGTATCTGGTTCATTCAATATCGTCCGTGCATTATTTTCTTATAATATACATACATATTGTAACACACACACACATACCATATTAGTAGTGGATTTTTGTTTAACACTCGAATGGCAGACTGCCGGATGAATAGATACTAGTTCTGGCATAAAATATTCGATCATTGTATGCTTAGTATCAAACAACTTTCGTTAAAAATATTTTGTTATACAATAAATAGTTCATACATAAAGTGGTGTAGTAAATGCATCCTACACCTGCAACTCATCCTGTACATATACATATGTATATGAATAACTGAACTAGACTGAATTTTATGCATTTGTAATAATGAATGTAATGGGGAAAATATAAAACAATGAGGACATTATAGAAGGATTTATGAATATCGTTATACTTAATTTAAGAATATCGCTATCGAAAAATTTATTTTCATAAAATTTCTGTTTTTAGTAATTCACTCAGAAAATGTTTATTTTGCATAAAAATCCACAGTCTAATTATGATCATAGATGCTTGATTTTCTTGTCCGAGTACGTTTTGTGTAGAGTTAATACATACCTCGGATCCCAAAATATGGTTGTTCTTCGAAATGAAAAACTTTAATAATGAGCTCTAAGATTTAAGAAAGTGATAAACAATCTCAAATAAAAAAGAAACATTCTACGTCCAGATTTGCAGACCTGAGCGTCGCCAAACGAGTGTTAACTATTTAAATTCAATCTAAAATTAATTTTACGATTGTAAATAATTAAACTATACCTTTCCGAAAAATGCAACTTACATTTCCTGGAAAATCCTAATGCTATTGTCCATCACGATCTGCCCGCTATAATTATTACCGATTATGAATGCCATGTATGCTGTAACGAATTGCACAGCAAGAATGACTGCATCAATTTCTTTCACCTCTGTAATACTCACATAAAGCTGCGGCATACGAAAAACAGTCTGATTATGTTTCTTTTCTAATAAAATAATTAGCATTCGTTGGGATTGATTCTCATGTTTTATTTATATTTAATTTTTATGGTACTCACTCGGTATAAATTTACACCGAACGACGAAACAACTACTGTGAACATCATCGCATGCGTTACCATCATATCGTCCGCGTATTTTTTATTATACCTTCGTTTGCGAATTCGTAATGGTATGTTGATTATTGAAAGATGCAAGGTAAGAAAAGCATGCAATTATAATAAAATAGACCGATAATACAACATTTTAATAATATTTGAATGAAGATATTAACTCAATAGCTCGACGATGTAGATCCACTGCTGGTTGTATATCTATCCTCCTCATCGTTGTTGAAGTTGCAACTTCGTCGATGGCGTTGCGCATTCGATAGCTAGAGGAAGACAAGATGCAATTTTTGAAAGAGGTTTATCGTCCAGTTTTTCGTGTATTATTTAAATAATTAGTCGAAGGACAGGGCTCTATACGGGTGATACATCCTTACCTTGGTTCTCATTTGGGATCTCAGCAAGGTGAAAATGTTTTGAGGATTCACAAATTAACCGTCGAACGACATTAAATCTGCCTACTCGTTAAAATCCACAAGGGCATTTCTATAATCCGCCCTATGAAATTATCGAGTAGAAGAGGTCAATGTTCTTTCACTTTACAATCAGGCTAACAAAAGTCATTTATTCGTGATCACTATAAAATTGTTTCCATATACCTACTGGGTCCATAAATGTTGAATGAAATCCTCACAAGTGTAAGTATTCACAAATATTCACATATGCAACGTGCGTACTGGGTCGCGCAAAACTAATTCGCGTTTGATGCGCATAAGGTAAGGATGTATATATGACGCACGCAATGTACATCTTTGTTGGTAGGGTTGCAGCATTTTAGGCGGATTTTTAATTGTTAATAGTTGAAAAATGATGCCGAAATCGCAATTTTTTATTCTTCATTTTCGCCTTACAGTGACCAACATAATAAAGTGACCATCCTATATCGTATGCAGAATATTTTAAAACTAATGTTTTTAATGATAAAGAATCTCTACTATTGGGCTTTTTGTTTGAATATGGTTTGAATATCTTGAAGCGATCTTAACTTAGCTTATGTACACTCATACACGAAAGTATTCGAACGCTTACAATTCTAATATTCAACTAATGAAATATGTATGTTAAATTGAAGCATTTGATGTAATATGACACATATAGCAAGGGATGGGTCTTAAGACTACATAAGTAGGATTAGACAGTAATTCAACAATTTATACCGTTTTTACACTACATTTATTGTAAACACGTACCAGAAGCGGCTCACAAAAGTATTCGAACGGAACATTTAATAATTATTTAAATTGAATAATTTAAAGTTTTAATAGGAAGTTGGCCCACCTTTGGCTTTTATAACGGCCCTAAGTCGGTTTTCCATTGAGTGGACTAACTTAGAAGTAACATTTGAATCAATTGATTGCCATATTTCAGTAATATTTCGTTTTAACGCTTCTTTCGAAGTAATAACTGTATTTCTCAGTCTTCTTTCTACTTCATCCCATAAATGGTCAATGGGGTTTAAATCTGGACTTTGCGGTGGATGTGGTAAAACGTGTGGAACGTTATACAATATCCATTCTTTAACTATTTTGGAGGTGTGCTTCGAATCATTGTCCGATTGAAACCAGTAATTATATGGTAAATTTAATTTTGATACACTATCTTTTAAATTTTCCTGCAAAAATTTTAAGTACTTCGTTTTGTCCATTATTCCATCGATAAACACAAGATTTCCCACTCCACTGCGTGCCATGCAGCCCCAAACTAATACAGATCCACCGTTATGTTTAATAGTCGGCCGTAGATTTCGTGGTTCTAATTCTGTATTCTGTTTTCTGCAGACATTTTTACGTCCATCACTACCAAAAACGTTAAATTTACTCTCATCAGAGAATAACACAGTGTCCCAGAACGAATTATTTTTATAAATAAATTTTTCGGTGAATTGTAAACATATAACTTTATTTTTCTTGCTAATAAATGGTTTTCTCCTTGGAACTCGTGCATGTAAACCGTTATTTCTTTATGATCGGCGATACAATTCTGGATGCACTTCTTTCTGAAACTGCGTAGCCACCACTGATGCCAAATGTGATCCAGAAGTGAAAGGATCTTGTTTGTTTTTTCGAATAATTGTCCTTTCTTCTTTTCCAGTTAACTTTTTCGGACGCCCACAACGGGACTTATTAGCAATGTTACCTTGCGTATTAAATTTCTTCACAATATAATGAATTATAGACTTGCTTCTGTTCACAAGTTGTGCAATGTCACCATATGATTTGCCTTCCTTATGCCAATTTATTATTAATTCTCTGACAGACTTGCTTGTTTCCGATTTCTTGCGATTCATTTTGTTATATTATTAGTAATGAAGACTGTGGCAAAAATTTTGAATACTGTTTCGCTGGGACCCTCTGCTAGTGAACTGAGAAATATTTGGTTACATTCTATTATCGTTGGAAATGCTTAGTTCTTCAAAGTTCGAATACTTTTGTGAGCCGCTTCTGGTACGTGTTTACAATAAATGTAGTGTAAACACGGTACAAATCGTTGAATTATTGTCTAATCTTACTTATGTAGTCTTAAGACCAATCCCTTGCTATATGTGTCATATTACATCAAATGCTTCAATTTAATATACATATTTCATTAGTTGAATATTAGAATTGTAAGCGTTCGAATACTTTCGTGTATGAGTGTATATAATAGTGACCTCGTGCGAAAATGCGATACGAAATGCTACGAATGATGTGTTGCACGAATGATGTGCGAATTCTACCTCCGCCGCTCCGTTTTGCTATTTATCTAAGGTACGCCGGGGCGCTTACAACTGCTCTACGGATGCTGATTGGCCGGAGAGTGAGGGTGGAGCCAAAAAAAAAAAACCGTTGACCAGAGTGTGTCGCGAGTGGGAGCAGGGGTTATAAAGTAAATGGAAAATCCCAAAATTTCTAACGGTTTTTGCCGCGCGACAGCGCATTAGGAGATTATCGCTCTCAACGCATTTCGGGGTCTCGAAGGGTCTCATGATTTTTTGCTCAAGGTTAAATCAATATTACACCTTGCCAAAACGATTAGTTCCAGACCTAAAACTATTAAAGTATTTGTTGTATACTTCTATAAATAAAAACTGGACAGGAAACAGAGATTTTCGATTAGCCCATATAACTTAATGTTAACAACTTTTTACAAAAATTTTTGTTTGCCAAACAAGCGTTGTACCTGTAGCAATCTCTCCACAAACTTTCAAACAAATTCGTCGAATAGTTTCGATTTTACAGATTTTTTGCCGCTTTTTGGTCATTTGGCCCCACTGTTCGGCGCGGCGTAAACAGACAGACCTCTGTATATTAAATAATAAATATAACTTTGTGCGAAAACAATGTTCTTAGACTCTTCAAATTCTTTCGCTATTTTATATTTCACCCAATCATTTTTGTTCTACATTTTATAAGATCCACAGTCTACATGTAACATCGAAGTTATTAAACATTAGAGCTGGTATGTGTCGTACAAAAATGATAAGATCGAATTGATTCAAGCATATTATAGTATGATTTCCACAAAATTGTTCTCGTAATGTCAATAATTACAAGATTAGAGATTACAACGACGGTTAGTAAGTTTGGGAAAAATGATTTTACCTACAGACTTCTAACAATCCACTCAAATGAGTACCCAAAACAGTGACGGTTCCTTCCGAGCAAATCATCGTTAACAAACCATGCATTGTTGAAATAATGATATGCCAACAAGTGAGATTAGTCCGCATGTTTCTCTCATCGTAGAAAAATCCTAGAAGATACAGGAACCGAATCTGAATATCCGATTGCAATAATGTGGATATCCCTAATGTTCCAATTACACACAATGATCCCGTACACGTCAGACCTAAAACACGGAATAAAGTATTTGGTAAATTAAAGTGATTTCGTTAATCAATCGGTTCGTGCATGTAACTTTTCATACAAACTGGTAATTTATTGAGTGCATAATTTGTTAAGTTGGAAAGTTCGTTCTGTTTTCTACCAGAAGACAGATGATTCCATTTTTATACAAATGCAATCAATCGATTTTCTTTTTTAATACTTTTAGACTACTACTGTAAATATTCGATTGTTTATGAACGTTTTGTATTTCATTTCGTTTCAAGAGAACTTTAACGTGATTATAAAAAAATATTTGTCAACTCTGTTTATTTTTGTCTTTTCAAGGTCACCTGGAATTTATTGCAAATAAAGATATCATTTTTCACGTCTATCTGCTAGAGGATTTCAAGACGAATTCGATAAAGTAATATTGGAACATAACTTTTTTTCGTTTGGGTCGAGAAAAAATGAAAAAACTTTGTATTACAAGGAGTATCGTACGCTACGCTGCACAGTGCAGACAAATTGCCTGTTTTCGACACTTCTCGTAGTTCGGTTATTAATGCATATATAGAAGAAATTTTTTTACAGACAATTATGTTTACCAATATAGTTTATAATTTTAACAAAGGAAAATTTGTAGAAAAAAAATTTATTATTGAAAATTAACAAATTTATTTTTAAGAACTAACAAGTTTAGAACAAAATTAATAATAAATGAACCATATGTAAAATTATCAACAATAAACTCAAACAAATTATAATACTAGTGAATAAAATGAATAAACGTTCTATCCGAGCATGCTGCTAATATGAGTCATTCTCATGTCAGTACTACGATTGCGACTAAAAATCATTGACTCTATCTGAATCTATCCTTACATTCTTATTACTTTTTCAATAGTTATACAACATATATTAAAAACAAATTAAAAATACATAAAAATGATTGATATATAATTATTGCAAGCTTGTATTAAGCGTAGAAATGCTTATTATATTATTATTAACAATTTCCATCCTAATACGCATGCTTTGCAAAAGAAATGTATTTCATATCATAATATACACGAATATTGAACTTTCTCAGTAAATTCCCCACTATGGCGAACAAATAGCAAAATTTTTGACAACCAAATTTGTTTAAATTGTATACTTATTGTTAATTATTCACAGAAAATGAAATTTAACAATATAACTAATACATTTAAAAAGAAAATAACAAATTTTCCACGATAGATCCTAAAGGAAAGGTATGGACACTTCTTAAAATGTTTATAAAATTGAGTATCGCAAAAAGTAGCAGACAAAACTATGAAATTCTTAAACTATAATAAGTAATGTATTCGAATATGCAAAAATCTCAGGATATATTTTGCCGTTTTTGTTTTATCTTAATTTGAAGTTTTATATGCAATTAACAAATAAAACCACCGTTGAAAATTTGTACAAAAAATAAATCTACTTTATTACATGTATAAAGAATACATATTCCTTGATAAGAACTTTCCATTACACAGAATTAGTATTGCACACTCATTTACAGTTAATATAAGATTTTTCGATTTTTAGCACTTTAGAGAGTGCCTCCATGGTCAAATTTTTTTACAAAAATCTAAATTTGGTTACTAATGCATATGCAATGGTAATTAGTCACAAAGAATTAAATTTAACAATAAAATTAATAAATTGAAAAACAAAAAAGTTATTTTTATGCATAAAAAAATTGTTAAATGATTTTTAAATGAATAATAATATGCATTTCTTGCTAATAGAGTTCCCGAAAAGGGGAGTCTTGTTTATTTGGCCGTGTGTAACATATATTTAGTTTACAGAAATTATAATTTAAATTATATAATGATTGTTTGATTGATGCGAGAAATATTTCTATAATGTGTTGCAGGCGTAATGTGGTTGGGTATTCATTTATGTAGCGTTTATTGAACTATCTATCGAATATCTTTACCGATGTACACCATCAGGATGCGTTTTGCCAAAATAGAATCTTTTAGCAACATCTCTGCTTCGATAGGATCTTTCAGCATATTAAAATCGTTTTGCATATTGTCAAGCAAGTATTTCGTCTGAAGTCATACGAAAAGAATTAGATAACCACGATCGTTAAAAATATTCTCTAACTTACCGTTGAGAAGGTCCAAATAGTCGTAGAATATCGTATAAAATATAATAACAATTGCCCGCCGAACGATATCATTCCAATCGTTTCATTCAGCGACATTTCTATATTTTTTATCGTCATCACCTGAAGAGTATTTCACACACCTTTCACAAAACAACGCAGACAATCTAATTCTTTGAAAAAAGGGATAAATTTAAAAGATAGATGGTAGCACATTTTTGAGAATTAATAGCCAAAATTGTTACATTAATAATATGCGCGACCAATATATATTATTTGCATGTTATTTGCATAATTGCATTAGCAGTTAATAGCTACATTGTTGTGTTTTAGGGGTCCACGAATTATTGAAATTCGAATTATTGGATTACAAAGTGTTGATTCAGCGACTTGTGATTTCTAAGCAAGACAGACCCGACCGCTCTTAAATTAGCTGATTAGAAAATTAGTTAACTAGAAAATCATTTCATTACAAAATTATTTGATCGAACTTCAAAGTGATTCAGAAAAATCACGGTTCGAAGGGAACATTACGTAGATCCAATCAAACCTATTCTAATTAAACATCTTATAGCGAATTGAATCTGATCACCTGAGTCACCATACATCCCAATAAAACAAGAGTAAAGGCGACTCTATGAATCCTTGTCAAAATCGAATTATCGTAGGGCCACAGACCAGAGAGACACATCACAGACTGATAGATTTTGTAGTTTCCTTGAAATACTTCCATTTCAACCGATGCTAAACAACGTCTGCTCTAATATTCTGATGCATCATCTAACTACACCTCGGTGGCATATTGTATTCATGCTTTCTTCCTTCCATCTGAATTTCTTCTGACAGCTCGTCTATCTTTCGAAATTGACCGTAATTTGTTGAAATGCAGAGCTCCGTTCTCGGGAATCGATCGATTTGATTAGTGAGCTGTAGAAACCGGCAGAAAAATATGAAACACTTTGATTGCCAGTATGTTACGATCATGCTCTGCACGTTTGTCTTTTTGGAATAAATACTCAAATGACCCTACCAATTCAATCTTATTTTACAAATTGTCGTGACTCGCGTTACTCTAAGTGAACAAATCCAACAAGCTGGAGTAGAAACATCAATATAATTTAGTTCAGTAATTGTATTTATTGTAATCTCCTTTCTCCTTTTTTTTATTTAAATCTCCCTTTTTCAAAATAAAATAATGATTTAATAATGATTTTGATAGCTACACTTATACTTCGCGACATTGACAGCAACAGTTTTCGCATAAAGTGGGATTGAAATTATTTATAAGTAGTCGTAAGTACACTATTGATTCATAGAATCAAATATTTATCAGACCATAACAAGCATAATGACTCCAACAATGTACAACACTCGATATTCTCACAGTTATGCCTCAGTAAGAGGTGAAGGGCCGGTTTATTCCTTTAGTCGTAGTGTTTATACATGCGTATACATTTTGAAAAAAAATCAAGTTTTCTTTCTTTCTTTTAAACAAAGAATGATTTAAAAATGTGCAAGAATATTCAACTACGCATGTGACACGATAAAAATAATTTCTGCAGTAAATATACTGTTAAAAAATGGTGCATATTTGTAAAATACCGTTTTCTACTATTATGTTTTACAGGTTTCCTAAATACAGGTCCCGATATAGGGAGCTATAGTTCTTTGAAAAATATTTGATACGTGTTTTTTTTATCGGCAGACATCCACTTTGAAGGGGTGAAAACAGCCCTCAAAGTTGGGGGTCAAAACCATATTTTTTGAGATATCTCGGAAACCAGAGGTCGAAAAAATTTAAATTTTTTTTTAAATTGTGTGTTTTTCAATGGGAAATGTACTCGCGCAAGAAAATTTTAACAAAAGTTTTTTGTTTAAACAATATATTAAAAATTTGATTTTTTTTGCAGTTTCTTTTATTTATTGGTAGTTCATTTTAATGTAAACTTGGGCGTGTGATCTTTGATCCAAAATAGGGGATACATGTTTCAGGATTTTCTTTTTTTTTGCCATTTAACAATAATTAAGCATAATGGAAGATAGTCTTGCACCTGGCGTGCGTAGGAAGGAATTCTGGCTTGTTTCATCGAAATATAAACATTTAGTATAAGCGTGTATAGTATTTTAAACAATACCACTGGGTTATGTGTCGTTTATTGTTTCATTAGTAGCTAAAGAAGGTGGCGCAGTTAGCAGCGTGACGCGGTGCTAATTACCGCGGTGGAGTAAGGGTACCGACTTTTAAAGCCAATTCGCCTATGAATTTCTGCAGTCGTTGGACCTTCAGTTAAAATATACTATCAGATTTATACAGATGGGAAGAACAAATTAATAAAGGCGGAAGTCGTTACGATAAACTTAAAGCAATTGCACGTGGTACCTTTGAAAAATTTATTGTAGCAAGAAATAATAAAATTTTGGTACACGACATAGATTTGAGACGGTGGGCAATGAACGAAAATTTATCAATAAATTTTAGCAGGATTTCAGGCATCGTCCTTTTGGTTGTGGAAGTTTAAAGAAAACTATAATATAATATCAAGAAAAACGACGAAACTCGTTACCCGCCATCATAGTAACCATTTAACAGATTTGACCGCAGCAGCAGAAGATTTTGTGTGATATGTGAAAGGGTACTTTGAAAATTATGGCGCAAGCAATATTTTCAATAGTAATCAAACTGGGTTCCAGTTGGAATTGCACTCTGGTCGAACACTTTCACACAAAGGTGAAAAAGAAACGGGGTGCTCTTGTCCAATCCATATCATCAACAACTCACAGCTACACTAGAGGGTTAAACGGATAGGCAAGATGACACGTCGACTCACGGACTATTCCGGCTAGCAACCAGCAACCCTTGGGGAGTGAATTGCTTATCGTGAAACTGCAAACTCCTTGCAAGCTCTTTCTATAAGTTTTTTGCAAATTTTCTTATAATTCCGGTTAAAATATTCGTTGCTAACTTTCTCTCTCTGTCATCAAAGAATCTATTTTATATAACAAAACCTATCTCCCATCATTTGTAATAACGTTTTGGAAAATATATCCTGCGTTCCAAACAATTTGAATGTTTAATTTTAATTTCATTGTTTAATTTTAATATTTAATTTCAATTTTATAATAAATAGTAATAAAGAAATTAATTAAAAGCGATAAGCGTGCTTTGAGACTTATTTCCTCCATTCGCTTTTCATGTCAGTTCCACATTTGGTCTTTCAATAAAACTATTGTTTTATTTTATACTCGTTTCTCTCGTAAATTGTGTTTTCCACTACTTTTTCGCATGACCCATCTCGTATGTGCATTTGATATTATTTTAATTAACATTTATGAACATCTTTAAGATGTTTCAGAAAAATGTACCGTTTTGTAACAGGAGATGTCCGGAAGCCGTTCGGAAGACATTCGAGACGTCTGAATTTCCAACAACGGACGTCTTAAAGACGTTTTTAATACGTCTCTTTGCTCTCTGGGTTTAATCATTTAGTATTATGTATTTTATTAGCTATTGATTTTTTATGTCATTATTAATAAAATTCATACTAATAACTTCACCTTTTAGCGATATGTATTTAATTTTCATGCACAAATTACTATCTCTTAAGTAACTATCCAGTAAACAATTTGCTTTTGATTTGTTTTGAATTTGCCACCTACAAATTCCGATCCATTTATTTCCACATTAGGCGCGGTATTTGAGCGCAAAGTTTGCAGGCGGAATTCCATGCCAAATGAAAAGCAAATTGAGACCAATTCTTGACCTCAATTGAGAACATATCTAGGGAAAGTTGGTCGCACGAAGAATAAATATCGGGGAAAATCGGAGTAAACCTTGCTGTAGAAGGAAAAGTAGAATTCTATACAAACTTTTAAATTATTTAATTTTAAATTTCATATATTTTCAATAATTTAATTCCATTTTCCCTCGTACAAGCAAGGTTTACTCTTAGAACAAGATTAGGTTTGCTCTTATTGCGACCGACGTGCCCTCTATAACGAAGGCACAGTTGGCTTCAATTTGGTCTTCATTTGGCATGGAACTTTGGCTGCAAACTTTGCACTCAAATACCGAGCCTAATGCGGAAACAGATGGATCGGAATTTGTAAACAAATTTTGGTCGAATTCAAAGCATTTTGCTTACTGAGAATTTTGGTGGCAAATTGATAGCAAATTATTTACTACCTGCAAAATTAGAATTATTTTAATTATATAAATTATTTCAATAGATAATTGAAACCAAAATGTACCTACAAAGTTTAGGCATTCAATTTTATACTTTAAAATTTTTACAGGTTCATCATAACTTTATAAGCGTTATATATAAATAAGATTCACAATCGTTTTGTAATAACAATCTATAAAATTAATATAATTGGTTGCGGTTATACAATTACGTTTCATTTTATAACTATATGTTTCTTAGAAATATCAGTTTCTTAACCTGAATACATAAAAAAAACGTAAGTGATGAAATCAAGTTTTAATCTAAAAAGCAGTAAGATTGTCGAAAGTGTCATCTTTCGAGTGTATTTTAAACCTTAGTTCGCGATCAACGATGGCGATGAAGGTGTTATTTGCGGTCTCTTGTGGTAGAATCGACTTGGTTTTCTAATTACAAGATTGAAGATGTAATATTTAATGTCATACAATAATAATAAGAAGAAACAATGGTGTCGGTCGGTATTTTGTGTATTCCAATTATTACCGCATTCTTCTATTGGAATAATTTAATATGGTGCTACATATTTGGAGTGCTAACCATATCATGTTTCTGTATGGGATGTTTGATTGTCATGTTCATAAACATTGCTCTTTCTCCGAAACATCAAACTGGTGCAGGCACGTTAAAAACAGTTGCGGAGATTGACGCTTTTCATAATTTGTTAATGGTATGTTCATACAAAAATATATTTATATCTAGACTAATCTATAGTACTTAAAGTGAACCGAACTCCTTTGCCAATAGATAGTTTCATTAAATCCATAATAAAATAAATAACCTATTGAATTTCAGTAATGATTATGTTATATCAAAGTTTCATATTTTATTTATCATAAATACGTATAATGTGTAACTAATAGTTTCAAAGTATCCATCTTTGCTGCAAATACTGACATTGAAACACCTTTAGTCTACAAGTCTTTTTGCTGATATATATATGGATAAGATAACAGATATCATATAGAAACAATAAGTATTGCACGTCGAACCTCTTCTTCTAAGTTTATGAATTCCTACATTCTCAATGTATTTATACTACTTTTTTCAGTGGACCTTGTTTCTAGCGTTAATAATCTTTGCAAGTAGGCTACTAAATTCAATTAAGACCGACAGAATTTTATAACTATGGCTATTAATTATTCTATATAATTTCAGAAGGGATATACAGCTCCAACTTCGAATACCAAAAAATATGCTAAGTATCCACTGGTTTTCACTCGTATGGTGGACGGAGCTCTACAGAATCTGTTGGATTTAATTTTTCAAGATTTTATTGGTGCTTGGCTTACCGAATTGTCTTTCAATTCTGAGCAAATAATAGACAATATGAAACAAGACCTATGGGGAGCAATTCAAAGTCTTCATGGCCGTTTATCCAAAGTGGATCATACAAAATTAGTTGTTTGTAACATAGTGAACAAGATAACTTTTCATTTCGAAAAGATTAGGATTGCTCAAGCAGCTTCGTATGTTTAGCTATATTATTTTAATTGTTATACGATATTTATTGCTACAGACTACATGTTTTCATTATCTATAAACAGATCAGAAGGTGAAGATCCAGTATTTATTTTGTCAACGCATTTAATGTCACCTACATCTGAAGTAGATTATTTGAGAAGAGTCTGCGAACTGTACATTTTACTTTTGTTACCACGTTCTTATTCTCTTGTACCAATGAAATATTTATTGAGAGAAATTCTTGCGTGTAAAAGTAAGTTCAATGTGGAACTTATGTATTTATTTATAGAACCATATGTTCAACATGTATTTCACTTATTATATATTTGCAGTCTTAAAGCCAGCTATAGATTTAATAACCGATCCTGATTATATCAATCAAAAGATTTTATCTTACATTGATCAACAGCAGCTTGCAGAAGCAATGCATAGAAAAACATATGAGTATGCTGAATCATTTGAAGACTTTATACGCATGATTAAAAGTTCTAAGGATTTAGAAGTTTTGAAACATATCAGATACAATATTGTTACGGAAATTATGCAAGCCACAACAGTACAAAATGTGAAAAGAGCACAAGGTTTAGATCCAGACAATAATGCATTTGGAAAATCTGATGTGATCCAAGCTAGAAAATTAAAGAGGTATATCAGTCAACTGACGTATGCTAAGAATACATGTGAATGTCACATGCAATCATTAGGATGGAATGGATATACTGTTCAGGTTGCCAAAAAAGTTTTCTTTATTACTTGTTACTAATAATTACGTTTGATAAGTGTGTTTTTTATAGGCAAATGATACATTACCATTGCAATATATCCTGGATAATGTAATTGGTCGAAGATACCTTTCACAATTTCTAGAACAAGTTGCTAGTCAAGATTTGATTGGGTATTGGGCAGCTGTGCAAGAATTACGCAATGCTGATAAATCCCATTGGCATCAATTGGGTGCTGAAATTTTTTATACCTATATTACATCTCCTACTGCAGAAATAAAAGTTGACAGATCTATTCGGAAAAAGATGGAAAGTTTTTTGTTAGGTGACATAGGGCCTAGTGTGTTTTATGAAGTACAACACAATGTTGTTAAAACATTGGAACAGAAATATTACCCATCGTTTGTGGTCAGTGAACAATATAAAAACATGCAACAAGCATTACTCAATGAAAGAACAGATGGTTCGTATGAAAGTTCTTACTATTGTAAACGTAATTTAGCCAAGTATCATGTGTATAATTTTTAGATTTAGCAGAAGATCGTCGTATAACAGATGGAACATTAGCAGAAAATGTGTCTTTACTTGTTGGAGAACATTCAAACTATGCTCGCAGTAAATTGGATCAATTACAAGAAAAGTTGAACAACAAGATGCAGGCTTTGCAAGCATTGAAAGCTTCATTAAAACCGGAGAGCAAAGTTTTGAATTTCTTGGCCAAGGAAGTCGAATGGTTGCAAAGTGAAAAAAGACAGCTGGAAGCACATTTAACTCATACAGAAATGTGGGCAGAGCATTTAGGTCACTGGAGAGCAGAAGTACAAAGTGCAGAAGTAAGTCATGGAATAAATTATATTCACCAGCAAATAGAACAAATAAGGTTAAAGTATTTTAATGGAACAAATATTTATAAAATAGATACTAGACAACGGAGAATCGCCACAATTTGTTTTGGTTGTTCATATGGCTGTAGATGAAAATAACAGCGATAGTATTTGTAGTGGTTGGGTAGTGTTGAGAAAGTTACAAGATTTTCAAGATTTACACAGGAAGCTTCGACAACTATGTTCTAGCATAAAAAATTTGGATTTACCATCGCAACCTTTAAAGTTCTTTGGGAAGTCTGATAAAAATACGTTAGACAAAGCAAAAATACAAATTCAAAAATATTTAAATGTAAGTCTGAAACATATTCTATACTTATTACAATATATTATATTATTCTCTAAAATGTTATACATACTTATTAGGAACATGCGATTTACGTTATTCAACTAATAGTATATTTATTATTTTCAGTTTGTTTTAGAAGATGAAAAACTTAATCAAAGCGAAGCATTATATACATTTCTTAGTCCAAGTTCAGAACACTTGAAACATGCACCTCCGTCACCTAAAAAATCTCGATTTTCTTTATCAACGTTATTCAAAACGTATGCGACTGTGTACAGTCAAGGACAAAATTAAGTGGACACCATCTAAAAACCTTTTTAAAATGGGTCCACACAACTTCAGCTTTTTTTTATATGTTATAAGGATTAATTTACTAATGTACAAAATAATTAATGAAAAGTTACCATCGCTGAAATATGCCTTTTATAAATCCAAGTAAGTTATATATGTACAGTTTCATCACATTTTCAGTTGAAAATTTGACAAATTTTCCCAAAAATGGGAAAAATTATGAGAAACTGTAACTTAGATTTTATTCAAAATTGTAAGCTCAAAATTCAAAGATTTTGACATCTTTCAATGCCTATAACTTTTTCATACGTTAGATATTATCGATGAAATTTTGTACGTGTTCTACAAAAGGCATATTTTAGATTTTGATTATAGGTGCAGACAAAAATGTTAGAAATCGTGATCATCACTTTTTTCTTAGAAATTCTGAGCAATAATAATTTCAAAACAAATTTTATACACATTACCTAGTAAAAACTAATAACCTTCTAACTTTAAAAAAAATTCAAGCCGTTTAATCCAATTTAAGAAAGAAATTATTAGTTTTTTAAAGGGTGTCCACTTAATTTCATTCCCGACTGTATTTGATTTAGAATACCATGCAATACCATAACCATTTGAACTATTTAAATTAGGTCTAATACCAGCAGTGATATTCGCGATAAGGATGATGAAGAAGATTACTCTCTTTTGTTGGATGATACTGACAGTGCACGATCGGTCACAGATGGATACTTAAGTTCCAATAAAGATGCAATAGCAGAACCTTTATATACACTGCTGGGTGAAATCTTTGATTTAAGAGGTGTATTTCGGTGGCTAAGGCGATCATTAATTATTTTTGTTCAAATAACTTATGGTCGAACAATCAATAGGTATAATAATTAACAATCTTTTAAATGGTTTCATTAATTACATGCAATAGATAGAAGCACAAAATATACTTTCCAGGCAAATCAGGGACACTATTGCGTGGATATTCTCAGAGCCAATGCTTCATTACTATGTACAATTATTTACAAAATCTTGGTGGCCAAATGGCCACTTGGTATCTGGGAATGTTCTTCGTACAGATGAAGAGAAATTAAAGACCCGAGGTGAAGCGCGAAGACAATTCCTAAATAATGTACCTGAAGTTTTGACCAATCTGGTTGGCGCCCAAAGTGCTGAACGGGGCGCAATTAAAATTTTTGATTCTTTGCAAAATGTGAATTTAAATAAACAATTGTTTTATGTAAGTCACTCTTTTATGATAAAGTTTATAATTTGCAACTTGTCTGTTGGATATTTTATTTTTTTTTACAGGATATCTTTGAGATTGTGATGTATGAGGTGTTCCCAGAATTAACAGGAATAAAACATTCATTGCAGTAAACTATATCTATGAGTATTTCTCATACATTTTATTTGGTACTCATTCATACATTTTCAAAATGAAACAAACACAAATTTGTTCACATATCTTTATTTCGTCATGTTTTAAATATTTTCATAGAATGTATACACAATGTAAACAATTCTTTATACATCGCTCTTTTCCATGCATTTAAAGATTTAGGAGATAATTTTGTAAAATATAATTGAAGTGTACATATAATGAACAAATTTATTTTCAGTCATCACATAAGTCAAGTCATTTCTTACTATGATACGCGTTATGTACATACATGAATATGTTAGACTTCCTTAATAAAACGTTTCATAAAGTATCACATGTGCGTTGTCGTTTATATAAGAAATTGGAAATGTATCGTTAGTAATTTGTATTCTGCAATATAACATTCTTTATTATAGACTGACTATAGTCCTCTAGATTAAATTCTATATTACTATATTACTATAAAATCTTTTCATTTTTAAAACGATAACAATCTTTAGAGCAAACAATAAATAGAAGGTACCCAATAAATAAAGTATACCACGATATATTACCCCTTTATATTTTAATTTATAAATATTATTCATTTCATATATAATTTATATTAACATAAAAATAGGTATATATCAACGATGAACAAATATTATACACTCTATTTTACTTAACTGAAGTATGAAAGTGACATTTTTTATGTGATGACTTAATATTCAAATGAGTAGCTTTGTGATATCGATTTTTTCAATTATTCAAAATATAATTTAAAGATATACATCACTTAAGTATAGCTGAAAAGGGACTAGTTTTTGTATTATTTAATATTAAAGTATTGTTCTATGAGAATATTAACCATTCTCTTTCGATCAACTATAAAGTATCTATTTTTTTTTTAATCGGCATATGACTTGTATAAAGCACGTATCATTAGTTGTTATTGTTATTTTTATTATTATAATCATGAATTTTCGCTTAGAACGACTTAATGAATGTAGAAATATGTTTGTTACCAGTTTCTACGGTAAATAAAAATATAAGATTCAAAAAATGTATAAGGTAACATAAATATATATGTCCGCGAGAGAGACAAAAATACATTCTTAAATATTATCGCGATATACACAAAGTTTGATAATAAATTACTCCGCTGTGCTACAGATCGTTTGCAAAACATGCCAAATGTACAATTAAGAATAAAAATTAACGCAACTGATTTTTGTTTGGTAATGACATTACACTTGTAAAAGTAAAACCGATGTTGAGTTGTATAATGAAGTTTATGGATTAATTTGAACAATTTTGGAAAACTTATTTCATCAAACTTTGTATATAATATGGAAAGTAAAAATTGCTCTAATGTACTGTTATATGTAGAACCATACATTATGACAAGAGAAATCGAAATGAATGGAAATTATTGACATATTACAAATATATAAATATTATACAGTGCCTAATATTTAAACAAATAATATAAATACTGTTGTGTCTTTAATGGTATCGACTAGAATTATTTAAGGTAATATTAAAAATTCAGAGATTATCATTACTTATAATGACCGACCAAAATAATGCAAACGTTTAAATCTACAAGAATTTTATCAACTATGATGATATAGTATGAAATTTTGTTCAATTGCAGTAAATGGATTATCTAAAATCTATGTATACGGAACATCGTGAGTAACTTTAGAAATTATGTTTCATATACAATGAATATGTTCTAAGTTTGGACAAAAGTAAAGATGTGTCTCTTCAATTATTAGACTTCCAAGTGAAATATGTTGACTAGTTGGATCCCTTTCGCTACTGCTAAAAGTATACACATTACAAGAATGCATACCGGTATTTGATTACTTGGCTGTGAATTCGGGCCAATAGTTTACATAATAACGATGTGTTAAACCTTCAAATAATCTGTCTAGCCACATAGGTAGACCATCCAGAAGATTATCCTGATACAAAACATTATTTCCACTCTGTGAAGAAAGTAATTCACAAAAATTATTCAGATTTTATTTTGACTCTAAAATTTCCAACAAGTTATATTTATAATATATATTTGATACCTCATCTTCAGAAAGGTCAGATTCATTAGAACTATTAAAACCAATAAATGCACCAGCTTCAGCGTCATCTACTCTTCTGATTAATTGTTTTGTCATTCGTTCCATTCGCTGCGATAATTATATAATTATCGTTAAATATATTCTTTGATTTTTAAGCGCAATGTAAATACTTCCAAGCAAATGTTTTTCATGCATACCTTAGAACCCTTGCCTTTACTGCATTCTGGATGTTTGGCATGGTACATACAAAAATATTTACGGTGCCCATTTAATGATAGTACTGTGCCAACACAATTTTTGGCATTTATATTTAATTCCTTTTGTTCTGGCAAAGTGAGGGATAGCAGTTTTTTATACCAATCTAGTCCTCTCTCAAGAGACATGAGCCCAAACATAAGGGTCTTATTTTTCCTGTGATAAAAGATAGTATAATTTTATTTTCTCATAGCACAAATAAAGAAATTTGTTCAGCTCACCTATAAGGCCACACAGCTTTATGAAAAGCTGGTAATAATTTTAGTCTACTTTGAGCATCAACTAATAGTATAATGGTTCTACAGCCTGGTTTTAATAGTCGAACTAAACCATTATATTTTTCTGCGCGTAATTCATGTAATCGTAATTGTGGCTGTGATGGTGTTGATATACTGGTATCCTTACATTGAGCACGTTCAGCTTCAACACTCGCTTCTTCTAATTTCCTACAATAAAATATTATGTTAAGAAACTTGTGTGATATTGAAGTTTCTATAATTTCAAGTTACTTACACTAAATATGACATTCCGTATCCAGCAGCACCGATTAATATTAGAGTAGCAATTACCGACACCAAAGGCAAAATCTGCTCTTTGGTAAGACTATCCGATATATAATCTACAGCTAACAATGCCTTGCCAATAAGTTTATCTACAGTACCCTATAGAAAAAAATTGAATTACACTAGACGTATACAGTCAGTCACATAATTGATGGCACACACTTCAAATCAGAATAACTTTTTTATAAATAGACTATACTACTTCAGTTTATCTGCCAAGCTAGATGGATTAGTTTACTAGATTATGTGTAACGAAAATTTTGGAATAATTGCGTTTAGTCTAAATTACGAAAAAATAGTAGAAGTCACTTTTTACAACTCTTTTATGTTGTTTTACTATTCGGCGATTTTCACCATTTTTAATCGTTTATAGTTCGTAAACCAATTTCGATGACATTTTCAGCATGCATTATATATCTTATACAAATTCACAAAATAAATTTTTTAAATTTTCGAAACAAGGTCAAATAAGAAAATTCTGAAAAGCAGCTTTTACTATTTTTTTTATCGTAATTCCGACTAAACACAATTTTTTCCAAAATTTTCATTAACCAGTTAGCTGTTGCGACCTCTTTAAAAAATGTGTACCTAAATTGTGTTGCAAAAATGAACCAGTCAGCTATTTTGACGAGTATACTCGTCATAACACAAAATATTGCTCTTTCTTCATGACGAGGATATTCGTCAAAAACAGCTAACTGGTTAAATATCTAGTTTGGCAGAATAACTGAAGGTATTTAATCCATTTATAAAAAAGTTATTCAGGAAATGTGTTCCATCAATTTATAGATTTGCTGTAGGTATAGTGCGATCTTTAGAAAAATTCAGGAATCTACCTGTGCATGTTCATCGGCCAGTTCTTCTACAACTGCAGCATACGGCAGTGCTTCAGTAGCTCGCAATAATCTTTGTATAGTTTGTTCCAAATTTCGACGTGTTTCGTTCCATTGATTTTCATCTTGAGCGGCCTCAATCCAACCGGTAGGTAACCATTCGTACTTCAAATGATTTGAATCTCTTCTCCAGATAATGACAATGTGTAACAGAGGTTCTAAAGGACTGCCTTCGCCTGTCAACAGTGCTGATACAAATTCTGGTTGAGTGTCTTTGAACACATATGTATACCTAACTCGCTCAGTGCTGTAAATTTGAATGAGTTAACTGTTATATATTGCCATAATTCTTAAATGATAATACTCCAACAATAACGTTACCTATAAGATGATTCTAAAGCTGCCTGTCTAAATTTATGTCTTGCAAAATCATGAAGAGGATTATTTTGTTGAGATATTAAAACTGCGCACAATCGTTTTTGTGGTCTTAACCATTCAGGTGGACAAACAGAATCCAGCATTGCTTGATTCGAAAGTCTTGGTAAAGCGAGGAATTTATTGTTTGATATAATATTGTGCATTGTGTCACTGGATATATCTTTCATACTAACGGATGCCATAGGTTTCTCAGAATTTTCGTTAAATAGTAACAAAGTATCTAAGTCTGCAGAAATCTTATACTTTGTTACAATAGATTCTGTGTCTTTGTTTCCAGTCTGTAAAAATGAATGAAAGTTATATAGCACTGAGAAGATGTACCTTTGTTATCATACTTCTTATTATTCAATTTATTATTAAACTTTTACCTGGACAAAACCAAATGCAACACGATCTCTGTAATAAAATGCAATAAATAGATACCGTAATCGTATAGATTCTTTCCTATCAAAAATTAAAGCTCGTATTCGATTATCTATCCATCCTGAGAGAAAATTGTCTACATTGTTTTCATTTATAGTAGGTATCAATTTGTATGGGAATTTGCTTCGTAAGAAGTCTGGAATATGAAAACCATTTAAAATTTGATTTTCAAAATTAGCACATTGTATAAACTACTTGATTAATATTTCAAATGCATACCAACAATCTTCTGCACACTGAAAAGAGATTCCTTATACACGCTAGTGCGACCCTCTATTGTCACAACAAGGCATGGCACTGAATGAATACTCAATCTTCTTGCTAATGCAGATTCTTTTTCAGCATGTGCTGTTGCTAAACCAAGACCCAATGGTTCTAACTCGTCGACCAAACGGCGCCATGTTGGTTCTACTTGCAAACACGCAAAACACCAATCCGAATAAAATAATATTATATAAGGTGTACGATAGGTTTTTGGTACTATTACATTTTCAAATGATCTGCAACAAACGTATTCGGATTTAAAATGTCGGAGGAGCTTACATAAATGCATCTAATAGAAACAAATTTTATTAGAAAACAATGTACAAACCGATATGTGATGCTCATCTTATAAAAGAGTGAAATATCTCGAGTTTGATAATGGAACTTGAAATTCCCTCCAAACAATTCTTCCAAAGGATCAAGGACATTAAAGTGACTACTATCCCTTCTTTGCCTGGGAATACTTTCTTCGGTAATGCCATGATTATCGAATTTTTTCCTCCTTTCTGGATCAGTCAAAAGCTATGGAAATAAGTATTTAACACAACATTGATTAAATCGCATATAACATGTTTCATTTGACAAAACATTTAATTTACCTCATAAGCCTTTGTAATTTCGACAAATTTATTTTCCGCACCAGGGTGATCTGTTTTATCAGGATGCCTAAAGATGTAACACATAATTTTGTAAACAATGAACAGATATTTTGATGTCCGTGATGAGTACAGTACTAAATATAAAATGTTACTTTTATTAATAGTATGACTTTATCATACATAAATTGATTGTGTGACGTATAAAACTAAGAGCAGATGTACACACTCTAACAATAAAACAAAATACAATAGTCACTTTAATAATTACCATTCTTTGACAAGATTTTTATATGCCTTTCGAATTTCTTGTAAGGTTGCACGTCTGTGAACACCTAAGATTTTATACGGGTTTCCCAATGACTCGATTCCACCAGCCGACGACAATAAATTAGTTGTTACAATGAAAATCACGATAAAAAATGAGAACCTCATTAATAATTCTATATTAACCACTCTTCTGTTAATGTTATTCGATCGTTTGCTTACTGACTCCGTGGTTCTTAAAAAATTAATCGATAACATTATTTGTGATGCAGCTTTAACGTGCGTATATGTCTATCGAATTATACACTTTAATATGAAGTCAACATTGGCTAAAACTATCCCGTTTTCTCTTTACAGTGTTTAGCAAACATGTTCAGCACGAATTTTGGCTTATTTTTACGCCGGAAACTCTGTCATTGCAGTTTTATAGTGATGTTTCTGCATGACCATGTTGTCAAATCGGATATATACAGTGGACATTAAATCCTAGAATGCTCTAGTAGAAGGGTAGGATCGATTACAAGAGGGCGCTAAAATAGATAAAATTCTCTTTGCACATTTTCCAATTTATTTTTTAATATTTGCTTTATGCGATACAATAAAATAGAAACTTAATCTATCTAAGTTCGCAGAAATCTT
Organism: Halictus ligatus; assembly: GCA_028454255.1. Classification (NCBI taxonomy): domain Eukaryota; kingdom Metazoa; phylum Arthropoda; class Insecta; order Hymenoptera; family Halictidae; genus Halictus; species Halictus ligatus. The sequence goes on along the minus strand of CM052146.1, from coordinate 785,427 downwards.
GTAGTCTTATTCCTTAAATTTATAGTTCTCCAAAGGGCCAGTCACCGAATTTGATAAGACAATGAAACACGTATAGACATGACTTCCACTCTTGCAATGGCATGTTATAAAAGTACACAGTTAATGCTTTTCAAATTTAAAAACTCAATTTTTCACCAAAAATGAATCGACAATTAAATTGTACTACAGCAAAGTAGTACAATACCAGTATAGTTGTTAGTAAATTATTATAAATATAAATTTTTACGGAGTAAAGGAGGATATACGTATAAAATGTATGTACCTGATTAATTTATTAAATTTCAAGCATAGTAGTCTTAGAGTTGAAAAATCTATAGACTATAAAAAGTATTTTTTACATAAATTTGCAAAAGTTATTAGATTTGATGGACAATTTAATTATAATCCAATCTCAATGCTATGAAATACGACAGAGAAAGATCTTAAGATTGAAACATCAAATAAAGAATTACATATTATACATTATACGTATACAAAAGATTTTCAAACAAACGATTTGCGAAAGTCGGCTGTATTCATGCATTTCGTCGCTCCCCGTTAGCGATTTTATGCGACTACTTCAACCAACTTTTACATAACAAATTACTAAGTAAATGGTGATTTCACGTTTAAATTTTAACAGCTCGTGGCGCGACTATGGAACCAAGCTATAAAAGTAGAGCGAGCGGATTCTAATGAAATTAATCAAGCTGCAGGACGAAACAATTGTTCTATTTAGCCGATATTAAATAAATAACGCGGTCCCATGAGATATTAAATTATAAATATCACCCTTTCTCATTCAAACATGTAACAATAGCGTATTGCATACGGAGTCCTCGCATCTACCGATTGATGAAATGGGTGCCATTTAATTGTATTGGTCTACTCTATATTACACATTGAATTTAGCATATACATCTATACTACTGAAAAATATTATTAACGAAAGAAACAACAAATTATTTCAATACTGCTTTTACAAATAGTCAATGCTTTAATAACCTCTCCCGGAATGATCAGAAACTAACGTATGACATAACATCCAATATTATAGATCTACTTTAATACAGAAAAATGGCTGGTACTACTACTTGGACTGAAGACGAAATTGGACGAAAATGGGATCGATGTTTCACAGATGCACTTTTTAAATTGGGTAAATGTTATCTTACATTTATTAGTCTTGTCGAGCATTGTAGAAGTATTAACTTTTATTTCCTGCTAATACTGTAACGTTTTCTTAGGAGGAGGAACTTTACTTGGTGGTGTGTTTTCCCTGTTCTTCTTCAAACGTAAGACACAATTACTTTAATATTTACTTAATCAAAACTTAAACTAATGCTATTTGTAACTACAAGAAAAAAAATTATAGAGTATGTAATTATATACTTACTTTACATCATCTGACATTGATGTAAAAACTTAATTTTGAAGGTTACGATAATACGATTCGTGACAGAAAAATCTAATCTAATTCGTATTCTCGAAGATATCCAATATTATTCTACATTCTGACATAGGTAGTTATCGAAATCATGCTGTCGTATTTTTAAAAATTGCATCATGAAGTGTGGGGAATAGGTTAGGTATCATGAACTGATATAAATATGTTCTTCGACATTAAATGTAATATAAATTTAATCTATTTTTTATACTGAAAAAAAAACCATTATTTATGTCTATAACATATGTACAATGAAGGCTTAATGAAATTTATTTTTTGTAGGTAGAAAATGGCCTATTATAACTGGAGCAGGATTTGGATTAGGTATGGCATATTCTAATTGTCAAGAGGACTTGAATACAACAATAAGGCAACAAACAGCTAGAGACTGTAGCAAAGTTATAAAAGATGTTACAAAAGATGTTACAACAGATGTTACAACAGATGCAACAGAGAAGACTTCTTAGCCAGTTTTATTCATAAAAATTGTTATCCTGTTACAAAACATGATATAACATACTAATAAACTAGTGGAACTTGTATTATAGTACCATATAAAATAAAATCTTAATTACTTTTAAGTTATTACATTCAATTTGAAAAGAATAAATTACTGTGAAACTTCCTGTGGTATTATTTATATTGCTTTTATTATTTTACTTTTCATAGGAATTTGAAGAAGTAAAGAAAAATTGTATTTTCTATATACATATGTATACTATACATTCACAAAGAGAGAAATTTTATTATAAATTTGAAAATGGTACAATAAATTAATAAATCCTTATTCATAAGAGAAAGATATTAATATTTTTGATACTACCAGAATACAACCATCTCTTCCAGAGGCTGTCTTTATACATTTAAAATACCTTCTTTTTAATATACGTATTCTCTTTCAAAAAATTAAACGAATCATGATAAACCTGTTTAAATTATTCTAATGGAATATATGTATATAAAAATACATGTTTTCATACTTGAAACAATCATGAACATTAAAATTAATTTATTCGTTACTTTTATGTAAAATATAACATTACTGTTATTTAATTAGAAAGGTACAAATTATTGAAATTTCTTTCATTTTCTTTTTCGTTGTACAATTATTATTAGAATAATATTTATCATTTTTGTTGCATTTTGTACAATTTGTCGCAGCGTTGCCAAACAACATAAGTACAATGAATCCGGGATATAAATCGCCGAAGCTTCTACCGATTTATTTTTCATTATTTTTTATGGGACTTTCACCAACATATTCGTGGCATTTTTCTAATGAAAATGAACGATTAAAGTTTCGGACGCAAAGAAGGACAGCGTATTAGAAAGAAAGACTGGCGTGAGCTGAAGCCTTCAAAATAAAATTTGAACTCTTTTTATTATGAATTATTTTTTTACGAGACTTTCGCCAATAGATTTGTGGAATTTTTCTAATTAAAATGATACCAAAAACAATACAATTGGGATCGTATATAATTTCTTTAATTTTTAAAGAAAGTATATAATTCTCATCGTTCGTTACGCAAGTAAATATCATCGGAATTATATCATATTTGGTATCATTTCCATTAGAAAATGCCACGAACATGTTGATGAAAGTTCCATAAAAAGAAAAAATAAGGAAAGATAAAGAAGTTCTCGAGCTTCGCTGTCCTTTTCTACGATCGGCACTGCATCAAAAAATAGTGGCTTCGTAACTCAAAACGGACAATAAGATCCGTACTGCTGACAAAAAACGCGGGTTCACTGTACTTACTTACAGGCTGTAAGTGTAAGTTACAGCAGAGTTTACAGTCTGTACACTTCCCTTTGCACCATCAGATTCCCCTCTCGCGATATCAGCGGCATGAGGAGATGATATATGATGTCATATTATTTTCACTAATTGTAAAAAGAGAATCGAGCCATATTCAACGATAGAGGGGGAAGCATTTCGAGGGGAATACTGTAATACATACGGTCTATGTAATAACGTTGGTGTGCAGATCTGCTGTAGGTACAAAAAAAGTCACTGTTTCTAGTAACTTATTGTTGGCATTGCTCGTTGCTCCGTGCTTCGTGAAAGTTTTAATATTTTAATTCCTATCTTGAGATATATTGAGCTCGTTAAGTATTACTTTTATTTTATTTGCAAGTAATAGGTAAAAAGGAGAATATTATAAGCAGTTAATAATGGAAAAATTACATGTTGAATAGTGTTCGTTTCCATTCAGGTTCGATACATTTCGATATTTGGAACGAGAGCATTACTGCGTGAGTGGATTGGATCTAAACATATCTAAGCAAGATGGATAGGTGCTAATCTTCGGTAAATGCATCCTACTGTCAATTTTTAAAGAATTTTGTGAATTACAGCCGAGTTCGTGTCAAAATTCATTGGTGTTAAGTAAAAATTAAGAAAATGTTGACCGCTGCTGCAAATTCAATATCAAATAACGGAGGATCTTACGGCAATGACAGATCGTCAAGTACCGCGGATCCAGAACTCGCAACTGATCCTGCTTCTGGAGGATTTTTTCATTCTGATTATAAAAAGTAAATATATAATTCGATATTTGTATTGTTCTAACCACCACTATTTTGTTTTTAAATGGTACTTTTACATAGATCCGATGCTTCTTTCGAGCATGACACAGTATTTACATATTTTGATAATAAGTACAAATGTTTTAAATAAAATGCTTATATTTTCCTGTCTTTATTTCATTGTTATTGAATTCCTTATATTTACTGTAATCCAGTTTTATTTAGTAAAATGAACGTGTACCGTAATAAGATATGTTAATACCTTGTATGTAGCCATAGACCTATAAACTATCGTTTTTTACATTAGGCACGATGATTTAAAACAAATGTTGGATAGTAGTAAAGATGGACTTAAGTTGGAAGCCATGAAACGTATAATTGGGGTAATAATAACGTATAATCTTTTCTATTACGTTGATTTCATTCGAGAACAACAAATAAAATAAAATGTTTCTTACAGATGATAGCGAAAGGAAGAGATGCATCAGAGTTATTTCCTGCTGTAGTAAAAAATGTTGTATCAAAGAACATCGAAGTCAAGAAATTAGTTTATGTTTATTTAGTCCGTTATGCAGAAGATCAGCAAGATCTTGCATTGTTATCTATATCTACATTCCAACGAGCTTTGAAAGATCCTAATCAATTAATAAGAGCCAGTGCATTAAGGGTACTTTCAAGCATACGTGTATCTATGATTGTTCCTATTGTAATGCTTGCTATTAAAGATTCGGCTAGCGATATGTCACCGTACGTTCGTAAAACTGCAGCACATGCTATTCCTAAACTTTATTCACTGGACTCTGAGCAGAAAGAAGAGTTAATAAGTGTTTTAGAGAAGTTGCTTTCTGATAAAACTACTCTAGTTGTGGGTTCAGCAGTGATGGCATTTGAAGAGGTTTGTCCAGAGAGGATTGATTTGATACATAAGAATTACAGAAAGCTTTGTAATTTATTAGTTGATGTCGACGAGTGGGGCCAAGTCATTATAGTCAATATGCTCACAAGATATGCGAGAACACAGTTTATTGATCCAAACATAGATGTGTGTATAATTCTTTGTAGTTACAGGAACTGAAGTATATACACAGTTTATTTAAATTTTTGACAATGATTTTTATAGAACATAGAAGAAGATGAAAACCGCCCGTTTTATGATTCCGATTCTGATTCATCTAATACTAAGAAACCGAAAATTTCGTTAGACTCTGATCATCGGTTATTGCTAAGAAACACAAAACCACTTTTACAAAGTAGAAATGCTTCTGTGGTAATGGCAGTGTCTCAATTGTACCATCATACAGCGCCACGAAGCGAAGTAATTACTGCAGCTAAAGCACTGATACGGTTATTAAGAGGGCATAGAGAAGTTCAGAGTGTAGTCCTTCACTGTATAGCTAGCATATCAATTACCAGAAAGGTAATGTAAGTACTAGTATAATGTACTAAAAAAAAATCAATTATTTTCTGATCCATAAAATTCGTATAGAGCGTAATATTTAATATTTTTGTATAGGGAATGTTCGAACCTTTTCTCAAGTCATTCTTTGTAAGAACTTCGGATCCCACACATATAAAGCTTTTGAAGTTGGATATCCTAACCAACTTAACAACCGAGACTAGTATTGGAGTTATACTGAGAGAATTTCAAACGTACATCTCTAGCAGCGATAAAGAATTTGTAGGAGCTAGTATACAGGCAATCGGTAGATGTGCAAGTAACATAAAAGAAGTAACCGACACTTGCTTAAACGGATTAGTTTCACTATTGAGTAACAGGGATGGTAAATAGAAATATAATGCCTATTATTTATGATCATTCACTTTGATAATTGTTTTTTCATGCCATTTTCTTTTTCTTTATTTAGAGGCTATCGTAGCAGAAAGCGTTGTTGTTATAAAAAAGCTCTTACAAACTCAACCAAACGAACATAAGAATATCATAGCTCATATGGCCAAGTTAATGGATTTCATTACTATACCGCAAGCTAGGGCATCGATATTGTGGCTTTTGGGAGAATATTCGGACAGGGTACCCAAAATAGCGCCTGATGTTCTTCGAAAAATGGCTAAGAGTTTCGTGAATGAGCAAGACATAGTGAAATTACAAATATTAAACTTAGCTGTGAAATTATGTCTGAATAATCCTGTACAGACGAAACCATTTTGTCAGTATGTTTTCCAGCTCGCGAAGTATGATCAGAATTACGACATCAGAGATCGAGCTCGTTTTTTAAAACGTTTTATTCTCGATGAAGATAATCCAGAAAAGAAACTTCCTCAACTTGCAAAAAGAATATTTTTAGCTCCAAAACCTGCACCAACTCTGACATCCAGGTTCAAAAACTCCGAATTTCAATTGGGTACATTGTCACATTATTTGGATATGCCGTGTGCTGGTTACCGTCCATTACCACCTTTCCCCGATGTAGCTCCAGAACCGTCTGTTAGAGATGTTCTTGGTCATATGCTTGGCGGCGATATGAGAGATGTAATGGAAGAATATTACAGAAAAGATAAGAAAGATAAGAAGGGAAAAGAAAAAGAGAAGCCCTTTTATAGTGATGAAGAAAGCATTACAGGAGATGGTAAATTTTATAAGTATTAATATCTTATCCATTGTGAGAGTTTTTAATCAAAATATTGTGTATATATATTTTTAGCTTTGGCCAACGAAAATGAATCTTCGGACACCTCGTCAACTGATTCTTCTTCGGATGATAGCGAATCATCTGAATATACGTCCAGCTCGAATAAATCAGGAAATGATGACGAGAAAAAGAAATCTGCTAAAGGATCCGATGAGTCAAATAGCGAGTCTGAAAGTGAAGAATCAAATTCCGAAGAATCTTCTGAGGAGTCTGAAGAAGAGAGCGAAGAAGAAAAACATAAAGCTTTCAAACAAGATACAAAAGAAAAACCGAAAAGTAACATTGATCTCCTTCTCGATTTAGATGATGGTACGATATAATATTAAAATTAATGGAAAAATAATCTAGATCATAATATGTGAATTTATATAATATATTGATTGTAGTTATTCCCATGACACCTGTGATGCCATTAAGTACCGGTAGTCTTCTTACTCCGATGAACTCAACCATTTCAAACGATGTGAGAGAAGTGTCATTATCATTTATTCCAACAAAAAAGTCTGAACTGTTAAATAGTATTACAGGTCATGGTTTAAAAATTGAGTATAGGTTTACAAGATCACAGCATTTAGTAAGCGCTCATTTAGTTAGTATTGAATTAATATTTTCTAACGAAGGTGGCAGCCCTATCAAAGAGATTCATATGGGAACAAAGGTAAATGTTTACCATATTAAAAATTTAATTCGTTTATTTCTGACAAGTTGTATCCATTTTTAGAATGTACCAAAAGGCATGCTTTTACATGACTTTACACGAATACCGCTGTTGGAAACCAATTCGAACTTATCCGCTACATTGGGCATCAATTTTAATGACTCTACTCAACCTGCAACCTTTAATATTGACTATACAATTAACGAAGAAACATATTCGTGGCCAGTAATTATTAAAGCACCAATTGGCGAAATAATAAGAGCAGTACTTCTGCCAGATGATATGTTCGTTACTGAAAAAGCGAAATTAAAAGGTATGAATGAACATACAGCAAAAGTGCAATATACAGGAAATAAAAAGAATATTCCTCAAATGATTTATGAAATTGCAAATGTTGCAATGATATCCAGTACTGATGAAGAAATGAGGTTGGTGCAGGTTTACTATTCATATGAGAAATATGATGCTCTATCTATGTGATGAATAATACCTAATTTCGTTTATAGATTTACCGCTCACACTGTAGCCTCGAAATCATTGGTATTAGTGACAATAAAAATTCTTGGAAGCGAGTCTTTGGAAATATGTGTAAATTGTGAGAAACTAATAATAGGTTCTATCTTGTTGAATGAATTAAAAAGCAATTTAAAATAAATGAGGAATTTTATACTTACGATCATAAATAAGTAAATAAATATATATATATATATATATATATATATATGAAATATATTTACACTTGTATAAAACGAATACAGAACTTGTATGTTAAGACATATATATTTACATATACTTTCAGTCTCAGAAATGTATGTTTACTATTAAATATAAAAAAAATCAACTATAATATGTTTGTTATAATGTTATTAAAGTTTTTATAATAAATTGAAGTTACTGTTTAATAAAGGGAAGACGCCAATCTTTTAAACTTATTTAAAAAAACTTTGCATAATTATGCTATTTTATACACTCAATGCTAAACAGTCTTAAATATACTATTTTGTGTATTTAATACTAAGTAGTCTCTATTTATTTACAAAAATATGACAAAATTCGTTGAATATGTTGAATTATCGAGAAGTATCGAAAATAGTCGAAACGTATATCGATTTAGAATTTTAGCTACAGAGTATACCCTCTAGGTGGAAACGCTGTAAACACTCCTTTTAGCAGCACGGTTTACGGTAAGGAGGAATGATATCAACAGGCCTACTAATATCGAAGTAATCTCTTATTTCACTAGAAAGAAAACCATATATTTTCATAAATATTGCATATTTCATGAACATTCTTTAAGAAGAATATTATATTTTTTTCCTAATGTTACAATTACATTAAGTTTAAACACTTATTGTAGGAGGTTATAGTTTGACATTTCAGTATTGTCGTTAATAAATTGTCGATCTTTTCTTATACTTTTAAACTCTCACGATATTTTGTTTCACTTTGCTTAAATTTTTTAGAAATTTCTTCATTCAAATTGTGCTTCTTATTTTGTGAAAACGTGACATAACCTGTATGAAACATGGTAAACATGCTCAATAAGAAACTATAGTAATGGAAACCGTGTACACATCCGTATATTTTCACTCAGTTTAAGAAGAATATGTGATCGTGATTCTCATAATTAATAGTTAATATTAATTTCATAGATGACGAAGGTTAAGGAAGATAAGGATACAAAAGCAACGTCCCAGGAGAAGAAATCTCCTTCGGACCAAAAAAGTGGAAAGAAAGGTCGCATCAAGCCAAGGAATTATGATTTAGGAAATGGTGTTTATAGATTCAGCCGTACTCGCATGTTCCATAAGAAAGCCATCTACAAGTTCATGGATAAAAAGACTCCAAAAACTGTATGTTTTGTAACAATACAGCATTAATTTGTTGTTTTCATTCGTAAACATGTACTCATACAAATGTTTAATAATAGGTCAAGCCCAAAAAGCCAGTAACTATCGAGAAGAAAATTAGTGGTGACAAGAATGGAGAAAAACGTATTGTATTATTGAAGAAAAGACGCGCAAACTACCCAACTGCAGATCCAGTGACTGTACACCATTCTAAAAAATGTTTCCGTGATCATCAACGTTATCTGAGGCCAACTTTGAAACCAGGAACAATTTGCATCTTGCTTGCCGGTGCTCATAAAGGAAAACGAGTTATTTTCTTGAAGCAACTCAAGAGTGGCTTACTCCTTGTTACTGGTAGGTGTAACATATAATATTGTATTTAAATTTAAATAGAAAGTGTTTTATAATATTAAATTATATGTTTTATGTAACAGGCCCATTCCTGATTAACGGTTGCCCACTCAGAAGAGTCAGTCAGAACTATGTGATTGCCACATCTACTTGCGTTAACATTTCGGGTTTGAAGGTCCCAGACCATGTTAATGATGATTACTTCAAGAGGAAGCGCGAGAAACGAGCAAAGAAGGAAGAAGGTGATATTTTCACCAAGAAAAAGGATAAATATAAAGCAAGTGAACAGAGGAGAACTGACCAGAAAGCAGTCGATAAATTTATTATTTCTGCCATCAAGAGAAACAAAGAAAAGAAATTGTTGTTTACTTATTTGTCTGCTATGTTTGGCTTGAGAAGCAGCCAATATCCACACAGGCTAAAGTTCTAATCTTTTATGATTTGAATACAAATACACAATAACTATTGAAATGATTGAGTATACTTCATTACTTATTACCTTATCTTACTGTAGTATATGTACTTATAACTTACCACTTGTCTTCTGATTATCTTGAGACGATATGAAGCACATACTGCGAAACTACTTATTTAAAAAGAAAATTTTAATTAGGTAGCTAATGACTTTGAAAATAAGGAAAATTGAAACATTGATTATATATACCATACTATTTATTATTTCATTATACATATATATATATTTCAACGTTATAAACAATTTTTCGACAACACCTTGAACCGGTTAGTACACTTTTTAAGGAGTTAGCTCAGATGGCACCACGATCACAGCACATCACGTGATTAAACGTGATTGGACGAGACTGGTGTTCTTATCTTTGGTACTATTGGACGCTACTATTACCGCCAAAATCACTGCTGCATGAATAATCGTGTGCCTTGACCATTGTTGCAGACTGCAACACTTTTGGATACTTCAACGGACTTCAACTCATCCAAGATCTTCTTCATATTGTTTTAATAATAAAAAAAATTTAATTAATAAGCCCACGAAATATTGAGAAAAAGAAGTTTACTCAGTGTCAAATTAGTTTTAGAAATAATTTTTCGAAATCAAGCGACACTCAGTGAACTTATTTTTCGTATTTTACTTTGTGCATAAATTATAAAATTTGTTTTTAGGCTAGTAGGATAGCGAGGTGCAGAAGAGTGCAGCGGCAAGTATAAAAAGTGTGCAACATAAGTGGATATTAGTACAAAATGGTGAGAGCTTGTGCAGTTCTACAGTGTTGATCGAGTGTGACTATCCTGGCATACTACTTTCCGAAAGACGTCGAACGGTCTAACTGTTGGGCTAATGAAATTCAGTGTCCTGTAGTACTTAAACTGACAAGCAGTGAAAGACGCAAATACAGGGTGTGTTACAAACATTTTGGAGAAGCTTCATTTCTGCCCTCTACTCAACGAAGAAGATTGAGACATGATGCTATTCCAACTTATTTTTTTATGGCCCGACATTATTTTTCATGGGCTGCAGTGCAGTTCTGTTTAACACTCTTTTACAACTCAATACCATGGTACCATCCATATTCAAGGAAGAATAATGTTTTACGAGGATCATTGGAAAAACAAAAGTGTTTCCTTCATTTCAGTCCTTTAGTGCGTTGGTGACATAGCGCCCAGCACACCTACCTGTGTTTTGTGTCCCATCTGGAATTTTATGGTATGCTACGAATTATTATTGAGTCGCAAGCCGGACCATACAAGCGAATGCATCCACAACTTCCAGAGACCTGCCTCAAAAACTAATTAAAGGAAGGCTAGAAATACCTAGTACAACGATGTAACCTTCTGCACTGAAATATGCAAGAAGAAGCTCTAACTCTGTTTCGACGGGCTGCTATATATATGTAGTTTTTGAGAGGAAAAAGTGGAAGGGGGTAGAAAAGGCTTGTTGTGGAAAGGATGACGTAGAAGAGGCAAAGTCTGTTTGGTTCTGATGATTCAAGGGTTTTGGCTGACGTGTCTATAGCATGATTATCGTGATGCGTTGATGTTTAACTCGGGCCTAGGGTTATCGGGTATACAACACTGATACCACATATCCATCCTTCGACCTAATGGTATTTCTTCCAATAGGTGAAGCAAATCTTCAGTTAAAAAATTGACATATTTTTTTACCATTTAGTGTACCATTAACACCAAACCAATTAGGCTAGTAAATTAATCACTGATAATACCTGCAGTGCTTTTTGGATTTTTCATACCCAAGGTCACTGTATAATATGTCATTGAAGAGGTCGTCACTCCTACTATTACATCGCGATAAAAAAATATATAGTTCCATTAAAAAAAATTGATGACCTTGACATCTAGAAAAAAATGACCTTGAAAAAAGTTTTTCCCGAATCATTATATTGCCCCTTCGGTTAGGTTAATATTGTCCTATAACGTTTTTTTCTATTACTGACACTAAGCGAGATATTCAAGGTGGTCACGTTAGCTGGGACACCCTGTTACATTCCAAGTTACATTCAAAGCTTGGCTTTGTAGTTTTTAGTAAGTTATTAAAATATTTGTTTGGTAATGTTCATGAAAATTTTCATAAAAACCACTTGCAATATAATCCACATATGATTTATATAACGAAATCTTGTTTATTTCTTTTCCTATTGTTGAAAGCAATGTAGTTAATCAATAATAGAAATTCTAAACAATGAATTTATTTGTGTATACATTATATTTATAAAGTACATATTAATATTTGGCTGTTTACAAGATTTCAAATTTTGCTGTTAAACATATTCTTTATTGTACGTACAGTTTCATTAATTTATTATTTATACCCATCGTAAAGTTTAATTAATCATACTTGTAATTAGTATTTGAAATCGTTGAAGTATTGTAGAAAACAATATTCTATTGCAGGGGTCGGCAACCATTTTTGGCCGCGCGTCCAAATCAACCAAAATGTGAGCATAAAAGAGACGTTTGGGTCAGAGATATTTTCGTATTAAAACAGTCTTTTAGTAAATAATAAGATATATTTTATCGAGAGAATAATTACGAACATAGTTGATGTTTCATGTTTATGTTTTATAGTTTATTTTCATGTATTATACTTTATTTTCGGTACTAAAGTGGGTCACTTGAAATTGTCAAATGGGTCACTCGGTGATAGGGGTCATAGGTTGCCGACCCCTGTTCTATTGTATTCGCGAGACTTCAGTAACTATATCACAGACGAGGCACAGGAGTAGACCAATCACCCAATGTATTTTTTTGTCTTACGTCCGCGTGGCTCTAAAGCACCCTTACCATTTTTGTGTCACATCCTACCGTATCGGTCGGAACTAATATCACAGACGAGATGTAGGAATAGGCCTGACGGTGGCCGCCACAAAGACCGAGGCTATTTGGTTGTACGGGCCTCGGTCGTGGCGGCTACCTCGTGGTCAGGACCTACGGATTCGCGTCGCTGAAACCTCCATCGAGATCGGGCCCAGGATGAGCTACTTGGGCCTGGTCTTAGACGGCCGCTGGCGATTCGATGGACATTTCGAGCTCCTCGCCCCCCGACTTGAGAAGACGGCAGCCGCATTGGCGCGGCTGCTGCCGAATGTCGGGGGGCCGGATGTGAATGTACGCCGCCTCTACACGGGGGTGGTGCGGTCTATTGCCCTGTATGGGGCCCCCGTATGGCACCGCTCGCTCGGGGCCAGCCGGCGCGGCCAAGCACTCTTAGAGAGAGTGCGGCGTCGGCTGGCTCTGCGGGCCATACGGGGTTACCGCAGCATCTCCACCGAGGCGGCGGGACTCCTCGCCGTGGTTCCACCCTTCCATGTGGTGGCGGCGGAGCGGGCGAAGTTACACCACATCGCCCGCTCCTTCCGCCGCCCGCCGGGGGTGGATCTCACGCGCGGGGAGGAGTTGGAGCTCGAGGGCCAGAATCGCCAGGCCCGGACGGAGACTTTTTCGGAGTGGAGGGCGCTGTTGGCGCCCGATTGTCCGGGCCCTGCTGCCCATATTTCATATATGGTGCAGGAGGCGGGTAAGGTTGACCTTCCGCCTCACGCAGGTGCTCTCCGGCCACGGTTCTTTCGGAGAGTACCTGCACAAGATGGGGCGGGAGCCGACAGCGCGGTGCTACCACTGCGGCGAAGATGTAGACACGGCGCGGCATACCAGGTATGTAAATATGAAACCGGAATTTTTGTATAGAAAGTACACGTTTATTGTATGAAAATGATTAAAAATATTTTATTCGAAGTATTGCCCATCGCTAGCTATTCATTTTTCCCACCTCTCTGACAATTTGTGGATGCCACGCCAAAAAAACTGTCGCTCTTTTGAGGCAAACCAGTCATCGAGCCATTTTCGTACATTTTCGTAAGAAGTGAAGCGCTGTTCAGAAAGTGCGTGTCCCATCGATGCAAATAAATAGTAATCGGACGGAGCCAAATCTGGTGAATAAGCCGCGTGCGAAAGTATTTCCCAACTAAACGCCTCAATCGTTTCCTTGACCGGTTTTGCTGTGTGTGATGGTGCATTATCATGAAGCAAAATCACTTTGTGTTGCCTTTTTTGATATTCTGGTCGTTCTTCACGCAAAGCTTGATTCAAATCGATCATTTGTTGTCGGTAGCGCTCAGTATTAACGGTTTCGCCAGGTTTTAGTAGCTCATAATAGATCACACCCTTCTGATCCCACCAAACACAGAGCAATGTCTTCCGTCCATAGCTATTTGGCCTTGCAGTCGATGTCGGTGGTTCGCCTGGAGCTACCCATGATCTTTTACGCTTAGGATTCTCAAAATATATCCACTTTTCATCGCCAGTCACAATTCGGTGGAGAAATGACTTTCTTTTGTATCTGGCGAGCAGCATTTCGCAAGTGGTTTTTCGGTTTTCCTGCTGCCTTTCATTCAGTTCATGTGGAACCCATTTTCCCATCTTCTGGATCTTTCCCATGGCTTTCAAACGTATGGAGACGGCTTCTCGTGTCACGTTTAATTGATCAGTGAATTGTTGTTGCGTTTGAGCGTCATCCTCATCCAACAATGCTTGCAATTCGCTGTCTTTTGAAACTTTTTCGGTGGTCTTCCACGTTCTTCGTTTCTCACGTCAAAATTGCCACTTCTGAATTTTTTAAACCACTCAAAACACTGTGATTTACCAAGAGCATGCTCACCGTAAGCTTCAACAAGCATTCGATGCGATTCTGCAGCAGTTTTCTTCAAATGGTAACAGAAAATCAATGCTGTCCGCAAATCGTAGTTTCCAGGCACAAAATTCGACATGTTCAACGCTATTACAAACTATGCTGTTGTATGAAACTTGTATTATTGTGTGTTGAAAATGTTTGTGAGATGTCAACAAAGACTTTTGGCATTAATGACGCAGTTTGGCAA